>AYEL01063876.1:0-76315 GCA_000484575.1 Olivierus martensii
TGGACAGCTGGAAGTATCGCATATTTCCACCGAAAATCAAATCCCAGATATATTGACTAAGGGTCTTCCCAGGACCAAGCACGAGTGGTGCACAAAATCCTGCGGGTTGGAACGTCCTCCCGAAGATTAAATATTCGACAACCATTGACTCAAGGGGGAGTGTTGGATTAACATCACCGATTTTGTCATCGTCCACCTGCAGCTGTTAGATACAATTCTCCCTCCAACTTGTTTGTTTTTATAAGTAACCCCTACTCCCACACATGGTCGGGTTGTCCCATCTGGAATGCACAGTCGAGCTGTGTGTGATGTACGGTCGAGTCGTCTGGTTGTAACCATCTATTATATTAGTTCTTGTATTTTAGTAAGTGTTCCAATAAATGTGTTCTTGTTCGTTCAGTTCCGTATTTGATTCCTATGAGCAAATCTTCGATCCACAACATCCTCAACAAATATTTTATAATATAATATTTAAAATATAATAATGCAAAGATAAAAGAATTATATACTTTACAAGTTTCATAGAATAACATAAAATTCATTTAGTATAAGTGAAAAAATCAACATTACATATCGGGATACTTTCTAAACTATGATTTAATTCTGGTAAAGTCAATAAGTTCTATATTGAATACAATACAACACATTTTGTATCGTATTGTCAGCACAGTGATGATTTTAATTTCCTTCAGACATGAGACTTATATTCATAAAATCTACATATTCTACTGACTACCAGTTGACGTGATTTAAAAACAGTCAGGAGGAGTATAAATTTAAAATGAATATGTGATGACTAAAATTATGTCTATAGTTTGTAATGATTTTGTTAGTTTTTGATAATTTCGTGATGCATTTTCACGTAACCAACTTAATGAAGAGTCTCAGTTAAAACCATTACGGACTTAAAGTGAATAAGTTAGAAAAATTAGCTTCATTTAAAACTGCACCAATGTTAAATCTGCTAGGAAATATTACTGTTTTAACGACTGCAAGAATGCTAAATTTTGTCACTCTAATTTACACAAGTTATCTTTATTTTTATAAATACTGTACGACTTTTTTTCGATGCAAATTTTTTCTCTTTATTATTATTATTACAGATAAATAAACTAAGCGTTTCATTCAAGATAATGAAATGCAATAGAATTGAACAAACTGCTGTATAGCAATAAAGTTAATTATTTTATTTTTTTTGTAAAATATGTCTACAAATTAAATGATTCAATATTGGAGAATAATGAAATGTTCATCTTTTCGTATCAGTTAATGCTTTTCTGTTGGAGAAATAATAATTATTTCTCCAACAGAATCTATTATTTTTTTAATCCTTTACTTTTCCTTCAATTAATTATTTGATAAATATTAATATTTCGTTAGTATCTTTAGATATATATATATATATATAATTATTAAATAAATAAATAATTGAACAGATTGCGCATAATACATGTATTCCAAAGGAGGCCATGATAATCATAGCAATATAGATATAATTTATATAACAGTATTGTATAATTTGTTCATTTAATATTTAATAATTATAGTTATTTAAACACAAATAATCACATAACACATTAAACCTTTCTAATATGTAACAGCATCAATATAACTTAATATGGAGTCAAGGTTCATGTTACTATAACAATCAATGTAAACATTTATGACTGAAATTTTCTAACAAAGGTGAACTTTATTAAATATCTTACTTCAGTTATAGGATGACTTTAATAAAAGGAATTAAAAGATAAAAGCTTTTAATAAATTAATTTTAGAATACATTGCAATTATAGTGTTTTGAATTTTTACTATAAAATTACCAATTAGTTTCCAAATTATATTCGTAAATATCGAATTATATGTTTCATGGAAGTCCATTATAAAATATTTAGTCTAATAATTATAAATGTAATCAATAGTAATTCTTAAAATAAAATTTGTTTATTTTAAGAATTATAAAATATATTATTATTATAGAATACAAAGATCACATTAAATGACAGGGATAAGTTTACATTTCTAAAGGTCTTTGCAGTTATAGTTATGATTGGAAATTATTGATTTTAATTAAATGAATGAGAAATATTTGCAATTAAACAGGATAATTCGATAATCAATGACAGCGCCAGATCTAGATATTTTGTCACCTGAGACAACATTAGAAAATGACGCCCTCTCTCCTCTTCACTCACGCACATTAATATATAAACATATCTAATATTTTGGAATGTAATGTCATCAGATATATACAGTATAGTCACTGAGAAACATAAAAAACTTGGATTGGGTTGGCTCAGTAAACCTAGACTGAGATTATATACAGCTTTTAATGAGAATAAAATGGTATTTATATTAAAAACAATAATAATAAATAAAGCATATTGGCTATTATAATATCCTGATTATGATATACCAATGTGGGAAAACGTGGGGGAAACAAATATTTATTTTGTATAGACAGACTTTCATTCAATCACGTAAATAATAACCATTTAATTCGCACTGGTTTCTGTCTCCCTGGATAAGTATTATCCATTAGAAAAATACACCATTATTATGTCTTTGTAGACCGACTCTACTGCACGAAATATTATCGAGATAAATATACTTGTATGTGAAATTGCAACTACATTTTCGCGCCCTTTCATAATTTCGCCCTAAGCGACTGCCTCACCCTAGATCCGGCGCTGGTCAATGATCAAATAAACAATTAATTTTTTATTTTGTAGTTTTTACTAGAGGATAATGATCGAATCTTATGAGCATCTCTCTTTAAAGTTTAATGGAAATTGCTTAATGGTTATCTATGTCAGAAGTCATAGATAATCATTAACCAATAGCATAAATCTTAAAAAAAAAAATGTATAATATTTAGTAAGTAAATAATTTATAAAAATGCGTAATTCACATTAGATATGTATATATACACATTCAAGTTTGTTGATATGCAATATTTTAATCATTTTAAATTTAAAAATATCCTAGTAGTCTATAGCTTTCTTTAATGAATATTGCATGCATGTTATGAAATAGGTTATAGTAACGTGACCAAAATCTTAAATTTTCAATAAACAAGAAAGGAAAACAAAAAATGCTTCAATTGTTGCCATTGTGCATATTTTGATATAATCTGCGAAAAATAAAGTATAAATTTGTGATATTAAATTCGTTTTCTGCAAAAAATGTTACACGCCTATTTCATAAATTAATCAAAAATATTTCGAGTACTTCATATATCGGACATATTCAGAATGTTTGATCTGATGTGAAACCTTCAGTTAGCATATTCCATTTTTCAGGAAAAAAATCATCAATTTATATATTGATAATTTAATGGTTACTGAAATATTTAAGTTTCAATATTAACATAGAGGAATTTGTAATAGGAGGAATATCATGGCCGGCTCGGTTACTGGCCTAAGCCCTCTAGATTTTTCTTTAGAGGGGTTTTATAGATCAGTATCATAAATTTATACATAGTATATAAGTCATGCAAATTTGAAATAAAGTGTAAGCTTATGAAAAGTTTACAAGCGTTTATTGGTTTGAAAATTGATTTCCTCTTGATAGAGACTGCGTTGATATCCTCATTTTGAAAATTTTTATGTAGTATGTATCGTAGTGTTTGATGTTTTCCAATATTGAAAGAATATATTAAAAGAATATATTAAAAGATAAATTTAAAAATCAATGCTTGTTTATTAAAGTACTCGTTAAAGCTTGCATATCTTAATAACTGCTAGGACTCAGTTCATGTTGATTATATAATATTTTTAGTCAGAATGCGTTCCTGAAGTTTTGATACTGTATTACGTAGCTGGACATTCCATTCTCCAATATATCTATCGCAAGATATCATAAATATATTCATTCATCAATCTTTATCACATTCTAATATTCGTTTACGTTTTTTGATGCTGATGTATATTATATTTGGACTGAAAAATAATTTTATTATGATTTTAAAATATATTTTTTGTCTATGAGAATCCTGTTTTCCATTAATGCTCAGTTTCAGTCTCATTATTGCTAACGTTGGGTATCCGGAAGAAATTTATTCTTCATCAAGATAGCTAGCCTGTGAAACATTATTTGTTTTCAGACAAATCTTTTTGACAAAGAAGCATAATTTTTTTCAAGCACAAAAAAAATAATTCATCAAAAATAAAGCTGGTTAAACTAATTATTGAAAACATTTTTCATTACATTACATAAAATTTAATTAAATTTTAAAGTTTGAAAAAAAAAACTTTTAATAGTTTTGCATTATTCCAGGTTGATATGATATTAAGTACATGTATACTGTAGAATACAGAAGTCTCCACAAAAAAATAATTCGCAGAAAAATTTAAATAATGCAAATCAGGTATATCTATCTTTGAAATCGTAAAATAGATTATAAAGTAATTATTATTTACGAAGTATAGATATCGCATTAGAATATATGTTTGAGGATTATTGTTTGGTAAGATCTACCACTATAATTTTCTGATAAAAGATTTCATAAAACAATAAAATGATATCAATACATTAAAAAAAAATACATATCAATCAGAAGCTCGAAAATGATATAGTATTTAGAATGCATCTTTATCATCAGATAGCAAAATTGTCAAATAATTTGGATGGTTTATATATTAGAAAAATATTTTTCTGTGATTTAGCATTCGACTTAAATATCGCATTAGAATGTATGTTTGAGGATTATTGTTTGGTAAGATCTACCACTATAATTTTCTGGTAAAAGATTTCGTAAAACAATAAAATGATATCAATACATTAAAAAAAATACATATCAATCAGAAGCTCAAAAATGATATAGTATTTAGAATGCATCTTTATCATCAGATAGCAAAATGGATATAGCAATATTTTTCTAATATATAAACCATCCAAAATAATTTGGATGGTTTATATATTAGAAAAATATTTTTCTGTGATTTAGCATTCGATTTAAGTAAAATTTGAAAAAAGTGCAGGCAGGGCGGAACTTAAAATTTTTGGCTCCCACAAAATATTATTCGAGCCCCTATCACAAAATAAAAATTTTTATCTAGATATTTTTATTAGAAAATAACAAAAAAGGAACAAAATTTCATCATTTAATGGACAAAATTTCATCATGATCATCATTTCATCATTAAATCGTTTAAAACACAATTGATAATAATTTTTATCTAGATATTTTTATTAGAAAATAACAAAAAAGCAACAAAACTTCATCATTTAATGGACAAAATTTCATCATTAAATCATGAACAAAATTTCATCATGATCATCATTTCATCATTAAATCGTTTAAAACACAATTGATAATTATCAAATGAAAATATATTTAAAATTCTTCCTTCTAGATTTTAAATTTGCAAAAATATTGAAATAAAAAATGTGATTAGAGAATCACATTTTTTATTTCAATATTTTTGGCTACTGCTCCTACCGCCGCCACACGGATGTTTCAGTCTTTTCATGGTGCATTTAATTTTTATTGTACAGTATTATGCTATTAATTTTAAAAAGAATCAAAAAGTACAAAGAAGATTTGACCCCCTATAATTCTAGGCCCCCACATTGTAGTTCCGCTGTTAATTTTAAAAAGGGTAAAAAAGTACAAAGAAGATTTGACCCCCTATAATTCTAGGCCCCCACATTGTAGTTCCGCCATTGAGTGCAGGTCTCATTCTGAAAATTAAAAAAAAAATATGAAATCATTACGAATCAGATTTCTTTTTATACTGCATAAGAAATTTCATGGATAATGATTTCATAGTTTTTATGCTGTCAGAATGTACAAAAACTTTTTCAATTTGCTTAAAGCAAATATTTTTTATATTCTTTCCTAGAGCTAATTTAAAGTTCTAGACAACTTTTATATCGTTTGAATGTTAAATGAACACGAATGAAACAAAGTTTAGTTCCGGAAACATAATACATATTATAGGAAAAGTTATGTACGAAAATAAACCATAATGATTCAAAGTCCCACGTCTGAGAGCGAAAAGTCTTTAAAACAAAATGACCAACCTATGGCGCTTGCGCCAAAAGTGGCGCGCTGAATCCCAGAGAAAAAATTTTTTAAAATTTCTTATACAATTTATCTATTTATATATTATAAACTCTGAAATGCCTTGTGTGGGCATGTTCACTTATAACACAAGAATGCTGAATGGATTTTTATGAAACAATTTTTGTTTGTTATGGATTTACACAGGAAGGTTTAAAGATAGATATTGATTTATTAGAAATTGATTTTATATATTATAATTGACGTAAATTACTTGATATAAAATCCAAGATGGAAGATTAACACTATTTGAGCAACCTCATTGAGTTACAGTGAACACGTGACATGTTAGCTGGCTAATGTCATTGGATTACTATGATCGTATCAGTGATAATTGAGCAGTCTCATTGGATCATAATGGCCATATGATTGTTGCACAGACCAGCTTAATGACCAGATAATGGTATGATATTAGAGATATCTAAACTAATATATATATAAATCTAACTGTTAAATATATCCATATTACCATATTTTAAAAGGGCTAAAAAGGGGTATAAATTTGTATAGCGCATCTTAACTAAAAAATGAAAAAATTGGCCATCCCGCTTTAAAAATTATCTATAACATGGTGATCTATATGCTATAATAGTATCTGATCTTAAATGTGCTCACAAACGAAATCTGTTTTTATAATTCATTTATTTTATAATATCTTAATACTGTTTTAATATTGTAAATAAAATAAAATAATTGGTTTAAGTAAAAGAAAAATTAGAATGGCTCTAAAATAGATAAAATTAGGAAATATTTTGCATAGTGCAGTTAATGCATTCCCAAAAATTACCGCAGTAATTGAATCCGCAATAATCAGGAATATATTTAATGGGAAAAAAGACGATTCGTTTCTAAAAGAAAATTTTCACTTAAAAATATTAGAACTGACAAAAAAATACTTTATATAGAACCAGAGATATAGAAATATTTACAACCATAAGGATGAACTGTTAGTATCACTAGAAATGTTCAGTATTTTGCTATACATGTATTTATTTATTAAAATAATGTAATATTTTTATAATTAAATAATAAAATGACAATAAAACTATAAAATTTATATATAGTAAAAATTACAGTAATAAATAATTATTACAGCCTATCATCTGCTATAATAGATAGTTGTATAGCGTGGTAAATAGTATGCTACTTATAAATTTTTAAGATAAGATTTTTAAGACATTCTCTTATATTAGGAGGGCGATGATGAACATATTACTGATTATAGTGAATCATTCTTCACTAATTAAATAAACGATTTAATGTCAAAATAGCGAACATGTTTGAAAATTGGCAATTCTGGTTATTTATGAAAAAACTACCCAAAAATTATAAGCCTCATTAGGCGAGGTATTCCTGTATTTGTTTTATTCAAACACAGTTACTTTTTAAAATTTAACTCTTCTAATTAAATGAATATTAAAAAATTTTTGAATCAATTAATAATTTTAATGTATTATTTTCAACAGGATGTCTAACAGAGCAAAATGCCAGACTGACACAAACGATTATTTCTCGGACTGTGATATAACATCCAGGAAAGGTTTACTGTTAACAGCACATCCCAAAGGAATCACCATCCACTTCCCTCATCCATTTACCTCTATTTTTAAGAAACTGAAACCTGCCGTCAGCGGTTACGTCAGAATCAAACCCTTCTTTGCCATAACTAAGGGTGTTGGACTTGACAAAGACATTGGATTAGGGAAAGCCATCGGATTAGGAAAAGGCATCGGAATAGGAAAAGGACACGGCCTGGGCATCTTTTAAAACTTTTTTTTACACTGCACAAAGCTTTAATTATTTTAATTTATTTTTTATACTCTCTTTTTTTAAATCATCAAACCTTATGTATATATCTACTTAAATAATATATTGTCATTAATTTTATCGCATTTATATTTTAATGGTTTATATAGTTCACACTATTAGGCCCATAAATTTGCATTGTTTTTAATCACTTTTTAAATTAAACTGAAGCGATAAAAATCATATAATGTTTACAAAAAAAACGTGTAAAATGTATATAAAGCAAAATATTTTTTAAAAAAATTGTGTGTGATTGGGTGCCAAAAAAGAAAAAAAAAATAATTTTTAATGTATTTATCATTAAATAAATGCACTTTATTTTTTAATCTAATGTTTATTTAGTAATTCAGAATCAATATTCTTAACTTCAGATTATTATAGCAACATTATTCTGAACATGTAAGAATATTTTTAATTTTAAATTGTTCCACAGACATATTTTAATGTATAAAAACGTAAAAAAAGCATGTTAAACGTGGTTATTTCGTGTAACTTCGCTATGACATAAAACATTTAACATTTTATGTAACAATCGATACATTAATATTCTTTTCCAAGCTGCATAATACTTATACATTGATTTTTATCATTTTTAGACGATTAAGTAATTTGTAACTGTAAACGGAGTTATTTTATGTGTACTGTATATAAATTCCACAGATTCAGTACAAATAAGGCTGGTGATAGGAAAATAGATATGAAGAATTCTAGAAACGAAGTCCAAAGATCGGTCAATCATCAAATGGGGTCATATAATCCAAGAAATGTCTATATATATACAGATATTCGTATAGACAAATAATTCACGGATCGGTCAATGTTCTCACTTAGATAACAATTACAGGAATATCGCGATATCACGTTTTCTAATCTGAAAATCTTAACTTTCATAAATCAATCTGTGAACAAAATTCGTGAACTTATGACATAATTTCTATCTTAAATTTTTCATGTCTCAAAATATAGAACTGCATAGTTTAGTGTGACCTTCATTCATTCCGTTTATGAATGAATACAGTTTATAAAAATGTATCGATTTTTTTCTTTCTAATGTTGTTACGGGCTAAAAATGTCTTAACGATTTTCGACGAGGATTTTCCTAGTTTTTTTTTTTTTTTTTAAATCGTTCGATTGACCTACGCGAATGATTTTTCTCCATTTGAGATTCCTTGACTGATATTTTTAATCCCTTGACCACAGACGTCGTCCTCTGCGTAAAATAAAAGTGGATCGATACATTTATATAAGTTCTGGAATAATTAATAAGCGAGAGTAAGGTCGAGAAAGATAAATTCGGCATTTTTAGCGAATGAGATAATTTTTTTTTTTTTATGTCGAGAGGTTATCAAGAAAATTATCAATTAACTTTCTATATAACGCAAAATACCCGTTAAATTGTATTTATACAGTAAACTTCCGTATAACGCGACGAAAAATTTGTTTAACCACAGCATCGGAAGGCAGTATTAAGCCTATGGGATCCCATAGTAATCCTATAGGAATAATATTACTATAGGATCCTACAGACTTAATATTGCTTTCCGATACTGTCGTCAGGTTACTCATACAACGCTATAAACAGTCCCATATAACGCGTAGGATAATTTTTTTAACGTTATTTACCCGTTACTTATATCCGTTGATTATAATCGAAGACCAAACGATGTTTATTTCGTTTCCATGACAACTTTAATTATTTTTTCGTCGGTTATACGAATCCGCATTTTCGTAGAGATGTTATTCAGGGTTTACTTGTATACAATATTTTTAAAAATTCAGTTACATGTATTTTATTTTGGTTTTTCTTTTATTAAAAGAAACCTTCTTTAAAATAAATTAATTAACACTTTGCAGACAATAAAATCACATTCGAAACTAAAGAATCATCTCATTAGCAATATGCATCAGTGCTGAAACCAAAAATCGTTGGCTAGAACTCAGAGACAAGTTTAAATTTGCATAAAATCGTCTGATAATGCATGTCTCTTATAACGCGGAACGTAGCCCCCCGCGTTGTACGGGATCTACTGTAGAATAGTTATCGTCGCAGAATCTATATTTTCTGTCTTGCAGAACGTTTATTATATTGATAGTTTTGCAACATTTTGTCTGTCGGATAACCGGATTGTCCCGAAATTTAATCGACATTTTGATATTTTTGCTTTAAAGTATGAAATGAAAACTTTTACAATGTTTTGTTTCCATAAAACATACAAAATGCAAGAAAGTTTATGAATATAATAAAGTAGAAGTACAAGTAGAGAATAAGCAACGCAATAAAACAAAATTAAACTATTAATTCTAACGATGATGTTTCATATTATACGAATACTCTATACGCATGGAAAATTATGCAAGAATACTAGAAAAAATATAAGGAAAAAATTGTTAAAAGTTTAAAAATTGAACTGAAGCCAACGTAAACAAATTTAGCTCCAGGTAAAATTTTTATTCACCTAAAGATCAAGTTAGGTTTATTAATTATAATTAAAACGAACTGAGAATTATTTAAATATTACGAAATAAAGTTTTTTACGGGTCTTAAAAACTTCATAAGTTATAAAATTCCATTATTGATGGATTGAGAAATAAGTTCTTGCAAAATATTTACTGGATTTGTAAAGGGAATAACTCATTTCAAACTTTAAGTATTCGAGTGTTGTGCTAGTGTATGCTTAATTATGCATCATATACAGTACACTTAATTCTGTTTTTACACGATAGATGCAAGGTACGTTCCCGAAAAATGCGTGTAAAAAATATACTGTATCAATGGTAAAAAATAGAAGATTGCTTCCAGAAATAATATATTAAATCCTATAAAAAATCGTGTTAGAATCCTATTATTTTTACGTTCTTGCACTTCTTATTTCATAAAGATTGCACATGTATAGGAAAAAGTATTATATAAAGTAAATTATCATTTGAAAAGAAAAATAAGGTACAATTTTACATTAGCGCCATATGAATGAAAATAGTACCAATCGAAAGATAACGACGAGTAGAGAAAACTTTCCAAAAGAACTGCACTTCTATATGGTGCAGGATTCGATAAAATGAACGATGAAATTATATTTTTCCATATACAATATCTAAACCGGTACGTGCCGACATCTTAAAAAGCCGAGCTGCAAATATAGAAAATAGTAAATACCTTAAGAAGAAATACATTAAAATTATAAATCATTACTCTTCTTAAGATTCGTATAATCTATCTGACTTCAAAACACGAAAGAAATTAATAAAATAAGAGCTTTTTATTATTCATAACAATAAATGCGTAGAACCTAAAAGTCTTGAACCGAAAATTTTTCTTGGTCTGCGCACCGCCATCTTTGCTACTGAATATTAAACTCGGATTAGCTATCTTTTACCTCGTGCAACACTCTGTACTTAATCTGTAGATTTTCGAATGGGTTAGAGTTATTCTACAGAATAGCTATTCTGCAGATTAAACCGAAAGTCGTGCAAACGGCCGTAAAGGAGATATGTATCATAGAAAACTTTAAAATAAATTAGAAATTATTTTATGAATGGAATTGAAATTGATACACTTGAAAATTTGTTTTCCAATATAACAACAAATAATAGTGTTTTAAATAATCATGTGAAAGATAATTATAATGTTGCTATTATCGAGGAATTATGCCTTATTTACCAACTTACATTAAAATGCAACAAAGTTTTACTTCACATGCTCATAGTATGTCTGTTCTGATCCAGAAATTTTAATAAATAAAGTTTTTTTCAGCATTTGTATGATCTTTGTGCTCAGATACAATAATTAGCCCATCAAATAATTTGTTGTTATTTATTTTTTCAAACGGAATTATTATACTTAGCTTACACTGAAACAGCTTACATTTTAAATTTTTATTTAAAATTTTTTTAATCCGTTTTATGTACGATTCAAAAACTATCTCACGAGTAGGGTTGACTTTAACTGCATGCGCAGTAGGGCGAAGTTCATTCTTCTTCAATGGCATCCAATTTATACAAATGTGCAGCGTGCTTAAATACATTATAATAATTTCTTGTATTATGTCACTAACAATTAAACTTGTGGATAATTTTACTATAAACATTTATGAACGCTTCCATCTTAAATCGTGTGACCTGGCTCACTGAACTGGTTCTTTATTCAAACGAAACTGTGACGTCAACCAAGAAATCCGAGATTTAGTTATAGTGTAGTTTCATGGAAGATCGAACACAGCCCTTGAGAGCCACAATCATTTTCTTTTTTGGTCAATAAGAGCAAATAGCAATTATCTGACATTAGTTCAAAGATGCGTCGTTTTAATAGTCCGCCACTATGAAACAAAATGATATTGTTCTTTGGTCTCTCTGAAGTTTGTGAAATCTTGAATCTTGGTATCAACACTTAAAATGCTTTTTTGAATGAATTACAAAAATCAAAGCCAAAGTACTTATTGCAATATTTTTTCTGAAACCTCGGCGATATGACTTTTCTTAAGCCTTGTTTATGCTATACTCTCTTTTTGCACATATATAATTTACTGCTAATTTACTCGAGTTCATGGTGTTCTTCAAATATTATCTTGGGCCTTTACGAAACATGTCCAACACATTTTATTTTCAGATGACTAAAATCTCTTTCGCAACGTTTTACATTTAATGAACCTAATTGGTCAGTTTATTCCATATAGCCGGAAAACTGGATATGCTATAATTGAAAATCCCCAGTCAATAGAAAAATAACTCTGGCTTCTAAGAAAGGATCTACCATACTACTACTATCATCGAGATATCGCCCTGTTATCTTACTATTTTAAAACCCTCTTAAAAATCGTATCATGGAAATGTCACGGATTTTAATATATTTAAGAGAAAATTTTTAGCATATTTAAGTTGGCATGCTGTATCGTTCAATAAAATCTTTATATACAAGCACTATAAGCAGTAATTCATTTATTCTAAGATAAAAGGAACGTTTTCAAACCATTACAGATCCTCTTCAGCTTTTTATCCTTTTATCTTAGAATAAATGAATTACTGCTTATAGTGCTTGTATATAAAGATTTTATTGAAGAAAAGCAGATTTTGGATAAAAATAACATGTATCGTTCAACTGTACTGAATGGAGACAACATAACATATTTGGCAGAGATGGCTAAATTTCACGGATTCCATCAAAAACTCTGTAGCAAATATCCTTATCGTAACATCTTGTCCTATTGCAAATGCAAGCGGAGCAGCGAATTCAAAGATCATTTTCAATACTGCAACATTTTACAAACTCTCTCACTCAATGATATTGAAACTACCATTACCCTCTTCCATCTTACTGTATGCCATCAAAGTCTTCATGTTTCAACTATGTATAATGCTATTAAACAGAATGGTGCAAATTAAAATAATACTGTATTCGATTAAATATTTTAAAGTATAAACTTTGAGATTCATAAATTTTATCTATTATTACATTTTTGTTATTGTATGGATAACACCAATTTTTAGATTTTGATTAAATTATGGTCCTGATCATTACATAAATCTTACACATGTATATACTTCGTTAAGAACAGAAAATTAACGAGACTATGAAATATTTCAAGACCTTCAAAATCAATATTCATAGATATTAAGGATGAATCTAGAAGAAAAATTCATACAGCAACAATTTCTTGCACAGTATTCTTGTGATGTTAGTTGCTATCGAATTTTTACGCGTATTTAATATTTATTTATAGTAATACATACAGAAAAAGAGAATGGATAAAAAATATACTTTATTAATTACATAAATCTGAAAAAAATTATTTTTTTAATTTCTCTAGGCGGCGATTGCTCACATCCGATTCGCCCTTACAGCCTAGTCGTCAAATGCTCAAAACAAAATTATTCATGTATATATATTTGTTCTGGCCTAATTTCCCCATAAAAGTTCTGCAGAAAAACAGTTACAGCACAGAATCGTACATTTTACAATGAGATTTTTTTTGTAGTGTTTGTTTAATAAAATTTTCTATGCAATGTTTAGTATTAAATTTCCAATCTTCTATTAGATATTTTAAATTATTAATGTTTAAAAATTTTGTGATTATCAAAAATTATACTGTATCCAATTATAAATATATGGTAAATAAAAATAATAAAATTTATAAATAAATCAAACATAACACTTCTTTTTCTTTTTTTACTTTTATGCATTTTATTGAGTTGCTACTAACAACAGTGAATGATTAGACATGAAGACAACAAGCTATCATTATAGCAATTAGGGCAATAAGGCCATCAGTGTCATTTTTTCTTTATCATCGTGGATACTATACTTTTTCAAGGAAATATCTTCATAGACAAGACGACAGCTCATGTTGATGTCTATTTTTAAGAATCAAGAGTATCAAACTATACATAGAAAGGATTTGTTATTGTTCTATATTTTAACTACTGACCTGGGATCAATGATAGTGGTGAATCAGAATGGCATTGAGTAACAAATAGCTGTATTATTACATAAAACTTCACAGACTACAGCTTTGATAATAATACCATTTTTCATCACGACTTTCCAGGTGAACATTTGCCAATCTGATGACCTGCTTTATAAAATGCTAGGAATTTTAAGCCAGTTAACTATTAAGCTGTAATATGGGGGTAATCACACCAAAATCACACACATGCACGCACATGCACACACACGTCTAAGACATCACAATAAAAGAAGTCAAAAATACTGCAGAGAAATGCAATAATGCTATTGAAAATTCCCATACAGCTCACCTTTTGAACACTTGTCTTATCATGATGGTAAATGGCATGCCATCTGTTTATGTTGCCTGTAGCACAAGCAAGCCACAAGGAATTTAACTATACATTTCAAAATGCCGATAACAAAAATTAATATTGCTAATCAATCTTGTGAATAGGATTGTATCACAAAAAACATAAAAATTAAAATTAAATAACTTCCAAATTTAAATTAAATTTGTAAGGCTATTTACTATAAAAAGTCATTTCACCATTTTGGGATTAATACTTCATGACTGATTTAAACTTGCTTGATTTGATGATTCAATACCATAAGAATGTTTAGCAAAATTAAAGAAATTTGATTTAAGAAGAATAAAATTTCATTTTAAATTTGAGTCTTTGGCTCAACAACTAAACAAATATGAAGAGTACATCACTAAGATTAAAATTATATCCCATTTTTAGAAAAAAAAAATTAAAATAATTTTAGAACAAGATTTTCAAAAGTACTAGGACAATGTCCAAAACTGTCAAAGTTTAATGACCAGTCTTTAAAATCTTGTTCCACAATAATGTGAAATGCTTTTCCCTATGGCAGGTGCTTGAAATGCACTTCACTCAATAGTTTAGGTGTTCATAAGGTGTAGCCCCATCATGGCTTTGTTGTCTTCATATGTGATCATACCAACGTGATGTAAAATTTTTTCTTTAGCCAAGCTCAGCAGTGGCGGCCGGTATTCCCCTCCATGGCCGACCCACTCCTGAGCCAGGAAAGCATCCTCCACTTTTAATGAATGCCCTTGGCAGTAATCGGGACAGTGGCCCCAGTATTGGGGTTACTGCCGAGGTCAGATGTGGGAGAATTAGCCAGCTTGGGTGCAGTGCCTTGTACTCCTGTTAGATAAAGTCTGTAATAAAAATAACATTAATTACTATATATCCAAGAAAATAATACTGATTTATATATATTTGAACTTAAATAAATTTTGACATGCAAAATATTTTAAAAATCATCTTCATAATTTTTGTATATTAACTACTATAATTTTTGTATATCAACCACTAGAATTTTAGATTAATATTGTAACAATACACTACTATAATAATATAATTTCAGCTCACTTGGGCAGGGAAAGAACAATCTGTAATTGCCTTTTGAGATTTAAAAAAATATATTGAAGTTATCAATATTTCTCATCAATTGAATAAAATTACATTTTGACTTACATTGCTTATATCAAATTTATGTAAATAATTATATAATTTTATGGTAAAATTAAATCAAAATTAAAGCATAATGTATATTTAAGATAGAAGTTACATAATAACCATCATTATACAATGTATTTGTGCACTAAATGTACTAATATAATAATATTACATATGATCATACTAACAATAGTTTATTAAAATTTATATACACATAGTTCTCAGTTTACAAGTTTCTACTTAATAAATTCATAGGTTTGAGAGTTTTTTTAATAAATTCATGGATTTGAGTTTTTTTTCAAATATTAAGTATCAAAAGAAAATTGAAAATAGAAACATTAATTGCAATAAATAATGCTAAACATTTATAAAAAGTTTTATTTTTTTCTTTTCTTACTGCTCTAACAGGGATTAAACTTTAATTCGTTTCTTTAGCACTAATGAGCAGACCAAACTATCACATATTTTTAGTAAAACTATTTAATGAGTAACATTTTCGGCATTTGAATGCCCTCTTCAGCTCATACATTAATCTACCAGTTTTAATTTATCAAATATAGAACACAGTCGTTATAAATCGAACTAAGATAATCGAACAAAATTAGAAATCGAACTAGAATATAAAGCACATTACAATAATTTAAAATTTTTTAAACATAACATAATAGCTTAAAAAAATAAAAATTTTTAAACATATAACATAATAAACTGTTTAAATAGTTCTTTTTAGAGATATTCGATACAGTGCGGAAATTACTCAAACATAAAAAGAAAAAACCATGTTTTAAAAGGCCTCTGTAAAACAGCTTGTCATTACATCATGTGATTCATTACCTCGGTTGTTAATCGTTATTTTTTTAATCACAATCAATTCAAATCCAACAATATCATTATTAAAATTAATAAAATTATAACCATATAAAAATATATTTAAGTAAATGATAATTAACATATAATAATGAAAACAAATTATTTAATTAATTAAAAATAGACGTGCAACAGTTCACTAGTTTCTAGTTTCTTAATGATGATTTCTAGACAATTATTATTTTAAATTCTGCAAACAAAGTCTGATTCTATTGTTTGTTATATATTACTTGACTGAAAGTCAAGTAATATATAACATAAACAATTGAAATTGCAAGTGGTGTGACATCGCAGTTTCGAATTCCATTAGAAGAAAAAAATCGTCTGTCCGAGATCCTACAGTTCATATAGACAATAAATCAGCGAATGCACATCACTGTTTGTTTGCCATTAAAAGGCAAAGTCAAATCTTATCTGTATAATAATGATTGAATCTATAAGCTGCTAATCAGTGTTTACAGGTTCGTTTGTCAAACGAAGTGAGCCCAATTGTCCTTCTGGTGAAGATTTCTAATTAAAAACTGTTTTCATGAATAATTCATTTTATTAATGTTAATTTTGGTAGCAAATATGGAAAAATAAATATTTTTTCATATTTTTAGGACATTTTAGCAACAGGAAAAATAAATATTTTCACATATTTTTAGGACATTTTAAATGAATTTTATCTGCATTTTTAAAATTTATTATGGTTGTGGGAAGGAGCCAGAACGAATTAATTAATTTTCAATTAAATCCTGTGGGGAATTGCACCTTGGATAATGACGGTTTTGGTTAACAACGGTAATCCTGGAATGGATTACCGTCATTAACCAAGGTACCATTAATTTTCAATTAAATCCTGTGGGGAATCGCACCTTGGATAACGACGGTTTTGGTTAACAACGGTAATCCTGGAATGGATTACCGTCATTAACCAAGGTACCACTGCATTTTATAGCACTAATAAGCAGACCAATAAAATTCTATAAACATTTTAATACGAGAAACGTTTTTGGCTTTTTTATGCCATTCTTAGCTCTTACAATGTATTTAAATTGCAAAACAAATTATATTAATAATATAATTTGTTTTGCAATTTAAATGCATTGTAAGAGCTAAGGATGGCATAAAAAAGCCAAAAACGTTTCTCGTATTAAAATGTTATAGAATTTTATTGGGTCTGCTTATTAGTGCTATAAAATAGTTAATGTATATCAGCTAGATTCCAACTAAAGCAGTAAATTCTGGAACTGTATTTAATTTATATATATAAAACAGAAAAATAGCAAATATAAAACATGCTTTATTAATAACAAACAATTATGAGTTCCTTCATTTTATCTAAGTTCATTTTTACAAATTTTTATATTAATGAACTGTGCTAATTGATATCTTTTTTTCAGTTTGTGAAGATATTTTTCATAAAAGCAAAAATACCATTTTATCATCAGTCAGTTAATCTATTACAATTTATTTAAATCAATGTATGTATCTTCTTCTATTTAAAAATAATTTTTAATCTGTAATTCATATCTTAATAAATTTTTCCTGTATGTTGGGTTATATTTCTTGCAAATTGTTTCATAAAAAATTATTATTCAGATCAGATTTTCTGGTAAATTTAATGATATGATTGATTGTTTTATAATTAATTTATTCTCTTCACAGTTTGTATCAGATATGCAGTCAAATCCTGATAATAACGTCACCATCCATTTGGGGATGATTTTGGCAGCTAATCAGGGTTGGCAGTTTACTGAAAACACGTGTAGTATAGAAATGAAAATAAACTCCAAATTTATTAAAGTTAATAAAATATAATACGTTTATATTTAGCATCCAAACTTAACATTTCTAAAAAACTGTATAAGTACAGAACAGCAGATGGACATATTTTCTATATATAGAAAACATGTCATCTGCTGTTCTGATCCTCTACTTTGAGTTCTTTGTAAAACACAATGTACATAGCTTACTGTACAGTATCCTTATTTGCTTGGTATGCAATAAACAATGGAAACGCTCTGGTTCTTACGATCTTAAATTTTCTACAACCTAGGTGTTAACCAGGCTTAAAGAGGTGAAAGAGACACATGATTAACTATTAACGCCATCTCTCCCACCCTCTGGTTACAAATAAATCCAGATATTATTTAAAACTGTATATACAGTATTGATGAACTGTGGGATGTAAGTCACCTTACATAGCCCTCGTGGATTAATGAGGACAAATACAATACCAAAAGGAATATTTGTTTAGATGTTTCTACTGGCGGATGGCATCTTATCAGGGTTTACCTATTCCATTAACATAGGGAAGATCCGTTCCGCCAAATTTCTTGGCAGTCAGCGAGGGTGGCAGCTTAACGGGGGATATCTTATCAGGGTTAGACTGTATTTATATATCAAATACACACTGTATGCTAATAACTTTATTGCAATAATAATATCTTAATATATATCAAAAATGAACGATATCTTATCAGGGTTAGACTGTATTTATATATCAAATACCCACTGTATGCTAATAACTTTATTGCAATAATAATATCTTAATATATATCAAAAATGAACATACCTGTAATCAAATTATTACACTTTTCAAAAATTCTTTTAATTATGAAAAAATTATTTAAATATATATAAAAACAAGTAAAACTATAAGAAAAATATCTATACAAATGGAACAAAATATATAATTTTGTTCTATTTGTATAGAAATTTTTCTTATAATTTTTGTTTAGCTGATGATGGAACTGAAAACGTTTCTAAATAATAAAGTTGTTCTCATGATTCTAAACAAGCCAAACTTCTCCCAGCGGTTATTTTTTGTTTTAACTGCCAAATTAATAATTATTTTTAAAAATAATTATTAATTTATTAATCATTGGAATCATGTAAATCCTCTAGAAGAATGAAGATTAAGATTTGTTATCTGACTTGAGCCAAGTCTGTCTGCCCGGATTTGGCATAGAGGGCCCGTGGCTAGGTATAGCCCGTCCAGGAGCAGTGGTGTCGGCGTAAGTCCAATAATCTCTAAATTATATACATCCCGAAATTGGAAATCTGCCAGAGCCTTGGTAGTCTAGCTGGTAAGGCGTCGGGACGATAACCTGAAGTCCCTGGTTCGATTCCAGGCCAAGACAAATTTTTAATTTCGGAAAATTAGTAAAAATTAAAGTTCAATTATTAAATAATAGATGGCGCCACCTTAGCCTAAATTTAAATTATTGATTATTAATCCGATAGATGGTGGCACCGTAGCGTAAATTTAAAGATAATTATTAATTTGGCAGTTAATACAAAAAATAACCGCTGGGGGAAGTTTGGCTTGTTTAGAATCATTGGAATTGCGTAAATCCCCTAGAAGAATGAAGATTAAGAAAAGTTGTTCTCTTCAATATTACTGCAGAAAGTGGTTTTTAGCACTTGTTGCATATATAGTTTGTATATATAGACTTTATTTATTTAATAATCAATGAATGCAGTAGTTTAAATAGTTTTTAATATATAAAATATAATTGTATCTTATACCAGTCCATGAATATAATTTCTAACAACATATATGTTTTATCCATATGTAAATTTATTATATAATGATATTTCTTATTGTGTCATAAAATGCTAAGCATAATCTTTTACCTAAATTAATAATTTTCTGTCTGATAGTTTTTAGTTAAATAATTATCTTAATAAAATACATAATTGGTGTTTAAATTTAAAATTAATATTTGACAAGAACTTAAATGATTTTCAAATTACATATATACAGAGCATATCAGAATTGCATACATTAAATTAGTTCATAGCATTCTACAGTTAAAAACATGCAAATTTTTTGTATAAATATTTAGACTAAACCATATCTGTAAAGAGATATGGAAAAGATAGAAGATTATAGATAAGGGTATGTAATCAGAAAAAAAAAGAAAACAAATCTCTATTCTTTGATATGAGTTTATAGCAGGTAATTCAATTCCATATTGCTAATCAAACATATTTTACAGATATGCGAAATGATCTCCCATCAAATTCAAGACAATACTGACAAGGGGTGCTTGCCAACTGGGTAAAAACGAAGAGGAACCAAACTTTATAAATAAAGCTAGTATTGATAGATAGTTCGATCTGTCGATTATTAAGAGGTATAATTCAAATATAAACGCTTAATCAACAATCAGATTCAAGATACATTCATGACACGGAAGAGAAAAACGAGGCGTAAGGCGGTCAGTGCAAATGCTACGTCAGCACTGGTTACATAGCAATGCTGGATTACTTGGTTTGAAGGAAGTTTTTATAATAAATCAAATTTAAAAAAAATGAAAAAGAATACTGTAAATCAAATTATTTCGTGAAAGTTTTACCGGAGATTTGTTTGAGGAATTACAAATGGAAGTTTTTTTTTTAATATACTTAAGGAGTTAAACATTATCCTCAATGATTTGGGTTTCCCAAATTTGACATCCGAATAAACTCTTGAAGAAAAGGAAAATTTTATTTGAACTCTTGGCGAAAATTTTATTTGAAAACTTATCAAATATATTATCAGAGTATACATTAATATATAGGATATAATTAGGCATATATTTGGTAGGCATATATATTTGGAGTTCTCCAAAGTGATGATATGCCTATGAAAATTAATCATTTATATTTATTATTTTTATTAATATTATTTTAAGATTGGAGCTTCCAAATAAAATAATGAATTGCTGTAGTTCCAATATCGATGATTTAATTAAGAATTTATTGTTTGGATTGGAGCCAAAAGAGTTTATCACGTGTAGGAGACAAATTAGGCCATACTGATAACGGAAACACAGGAAGTCATCATTCAAGCTGTAATTTTGGACTTTTATATAACTTACACCTGTGTAGACTGGTTTTATTTGCCAAATTTTATAAACTTAGTTGAATATTGATCAGTAAGAGTAGGCGAAAAAAAATCTCAATTTTCGTAGGCATAGATTAATATAATTTAGATTTATGAATACAATATTTAGACTGTAGGCTTCGTTTTTGATTTATAAACTATTTTTTTATGTCATTCAAAATATATATATACGTTTTTTATTAATTTAATTTATTTGATTGGAAAATTAATTTTTCCTCATATTTGTTTAGGGTCTACCACTGCATCTTCAGATCGATACTTTTGATGAATATCGAGAAAACAGCACACCGACTCATCGAGGATATTGCCAAATTAAAGTTTTCTGTGATAAGGTAAGCCAGTCAAGGGCAACGATTCCTTCTAGCAATTAATTCATTGGATTTGCTGCTTCACTGAATTTAGGCTGTTTTTCAAAGCAGTTTAACATACAGCATATCTGTAATGTTAGTAGGTAAAGTTGTCTTATAATGTCTCGATCTAATAACTACGCATTAAAAAAAAACCCTTTCCATTTTTTTACCGTAAAGGATATTTCCGGTTATTTCGAGCATGTAACGTGTATTTCATCCAGACAGACTGGTATGATATATATTATACAAAGAAATTTATTTGAATTGGATAATTTGAGTACTTAACACTTTATACACTATTGTCATGCAATGCTTTATTTTCGATTTTTCATTTTTTATTTTTTAACACTTCTTAGTATTTTTGGAACTTATTTAGAAACGTAATTTTAGAGTAATTTAACTAAAAAAATTTTTTTAACATTCAAAATGAAACTGGAAAAATGTGTTTGAGTCACCGATCTGTTGTATTGTTTATGCAAGATTTTATTTTATTTTAGATTTTTTTTTTTTTTGAGGAAATCGAATATCATTGAGAGCAAAATTAGTAGTAACTATACTAGATATTTCAAAATTAAAATAAATATTCAATTTTTCTTGAGGGTAAGTTGAGAAACTGATTGACATCACAATGGAATTTCAATTGTTACTTAATTGTTAATTAAACTTATGGCACTTGATTGTCATTAATTATATTTTATAATAAAATTCATAATTTCAATTAAAAATAACGACCGAAAAATATAAGAATACGCAATTAATAGGTGTGTAGAGATGTGAGACATTGTTTTAACTAAGTAATAGTTTATGTTAGACCTGTGACACAACCCTTCACTGTTTCTAGTTTCTTTCATATATCATACCTAAAGGCACTCTTATCAATAGTTGAATACATTGTTTTGAGAATTTTAACGATTTTCGAAACAGGAGACAAATTTCAATCTAGCTTGATCTATGGTCGTCTTACTGTTTTATCTCTGTAGCAAGTGCGACATGGCACGAATTGGAATATCTGGACGTCATTTTTCGTGACGTCATTAATTCATCATGTTGAAGGTCAAGTAAGCGGCTAAACAGATTATGAAAATCTTTCATGTACAAAGCAGGTGGTATGTTTTTGATTGTCTTAAGGTCATTGTCCCGAAAAGGATCGCACAACTTTAGCTTCGGGAAAAGAAAATTATGTTTTTGTAAATTTTTGTAATGTTAATCGATGGCTTATAAAATGCAAATCAAAAATTTATGAAGAAAAATCAAGTATATTCACGATAAGTGATCGTACGATTCTTATATACAATATATCTATGTATAAGTTATCACTCTATAATTTTACTTTGAAATATCAAGTTTTTCGATCGATCATCTAACCGGATAAAAATATTTTTTTCTGTAGCATTACAACATATCTGTTTTGACTCGAGGCGAATAGTACGAGAATTGTCGATAGTTCATTTTCCAACCGCGTATGCAAATAATCTTACGTGCGTAATTTCTTAATGAGCTTCAGAGGAAAGGAATCGTGTCTTGAGTTTCTCTTCTGAGTCGTAAAGACACCCAGTATAACGACTTCATCGTCCGAGGGTAACTTAAGGACATTGATCCTTTGGGGCATCTATGTCTCCGAGTGAATCGCAAGCACATTTGGAGTTTTAACGAGATTCCATTCTGATCTTAAACCTTTTTTCCCCTTTTATTTTTTGTAATAGAAAACTCGTTATTAAAGAAATAGTATTTATTCATCTTGATCTTTCTATGTTAAGGGTCCATTTGTATGTGGATTAGAAAAGAGTTCTTTACTATTCTCGAATGCCAATCGTTTCTACATTTATAACAATTAAGTCATAAATATAATTCGAATTTTATTTATTGAATTTAATAATTTACTTTACTTCTATAATAAATAAAAAACATTGAAAAAAAGATTAAAACTTATTTTATTTCTACCTGCGATGGTCGTAATGTTTGTTAGTCTATTCACGCACTGTTATAATTAAACACTATTTCACCTTCAAAAGTCTTTTTTCTTTTTTTTTTTTTCCTTTCTCCTTAAGACGACTGGTTCCTACAGGTACCTTGTCACCAGAGGGGGTTCCTAGATGATAAAGTCACCTTCATGAAGATCGCAGCGACGTTTTAATGATGCCTATCAGCTATTCGAATTTTTGACACCTGCAGTATGGAGATAATGCTAAGAGACGTATCCACTGCAATATTATTCGCTTGTTTTGCCTCATTATATTAATGAATCTATTTCTTTGTTAGATGAACTTTCAGAAACTTAAATGATTCATATATTATTATTGCTATTTTTTCCTAATATCTTCCTCGAGCGTATTCATAAATGAAAGATTAATTAAAATTTTTAATAGGCGTAATTTATTTTCAGTGTAAATCATCCTCTTATCATGATAAATGTAGGACGTTTCCTGTTCAAAGTAGCCATTTCTTATCAAAACTTCATATTTTATTGTTAAAGCGACCGCGTATTCTTTATTCATCCGTTAAATTACAGTGCACATCACTCCTTTACATAGGCATACATCTTTCTGAAAAGACAGGAAAGATGACACTAGCTAGCAATTAACTATAGAATCACGTACCGTATGATTGACAGCATTGTCCTGTATGTTTGCAGGGAGCTGAAAGGAAAACCCGAGATGAAGAAAGACGGGCAGCAAAGAGAAAGATGTCAGCAACAGGAAGTAAGTATATCTATTAAGTATTCAATTTCCTGTTTGTCCTATTCTATGTGACGTTAAACAGTGTGGCAAATGCCTATTCTGTAATTAAATAAAGCTTTCGGATAAGCTTACCTGGTGAGAGACCTAAAATATAATCCTATGATGTTATTAGAACATGTCCTCATGTATTCTGTTAAATCAAACAAAGAATAACTTTTACGTTAGAATTTATTTGTATTTTTATTTTTTTATTAAATTAATAGTTTTCGAAAGCTTTATACTTTAGAAATAAAATAATACATCCGCCACATTTTTCATGATTTTATTTTTTTCTTTAGTAAATGTAAATTATGCGTTTTGCATTTATAATATATATGATACATATGTAAGAGTGGAATAAATTAAACAAAATAGTTGTACAATTTTCTCGTGCCTTTGTATTATTTAAAAGGAACAGGCACGAACAATTTTCAGTTTATAATAGAATTGCTAAAGGTTAGTACTTTGGAGTAATCAAAGTTTCAACTAAATCTACCGTAAAAGACTTTTTTTATGCGCTTAATTCGCTGAAAACGCTGCAAAGTAACATGTTCATCATTTTAAATATAGAAAATTATGGATATTACGGCAAATTTGTTGGCCCTACCCACATTCTTTACGACTGGGACGGAAAAAAAGTAGAAAACACTTCAAAAATGGGCGGAGAAACAACCATAAACTCCTTACGAGAAATGTTTAAAACCGATGGGCAGTAATGTATCTAGCTCTTAAATATCGCGTTATGGTTTCTGTTTTCACAAGACGCATATAGTCTTATTTTATACATATCTATAGATATAGATATAAAGTCTCAATTATTTTTTATTGTTTAACTATCCAAGTAACGACCTTTGATAGCGTATGACACTTTGGAGAAGATAAGGTCGACAGTATTTCTCAATACTGCTTTTTTATGATAATGTGTTGCAAACCCCATCATTTTATGTTAAGAAGCCTAAAGCAACCTATCCGAACCCGACTATTTGACTACTCACTAGATAAGAAATACACATTTGCATGAACAGAGCATTAAGTTGTCTATGACGGGGTAAATGCGAGAGATTCATGGCATACTTACCATAACAACATGTTGGCTTAGTGAATGATTTGATATTATCTCGGAGTATGTTTTAAGGGAATTTATAAATAGAAAATTACATTTAAACTAAAATATATGATACTATGTCAACTTGAAATATTTCTCTTCCGCTTTTATAATCAAATATCAATTACTTTTATTTTTGATTAAACTCATAACGATGCCGAAGAAGCTTATAAAGAAAGGATAATCTAATTTATTTATATAATAATTTAATTTCTAATATTTTAAATATTTCCTTCCTAGAATATTTATAATTTACTTCTTATAGGTGGTAGAAAGAAAATTGAAGAGATGTATCATCCTCCCTGCGATAGATCCGAATTCTATTCTATGAGTGATCTGCTAAAACCACCTGTTTTATTTACACCAACCGAAGATCTTGATAAAGTAAGTAAACACTTAAAAAATTTATTTAGTTTCTTTTTTTATTTTAAAAGTAAAATAAATTTAAACAAGTTGACGTTTTCAGGTAACAAACATGGACTTGGGTTTTTATGGAAATCACACTCCTGTTACGGAAGATAGTAATGGAGGGTAAATTGAACTTGTTTACTTATTTAAGAAATGTTTATCTAGATTCCAATCTGGAATTTTTTTTTTATATATATTATTAAAATCGACTTCGTATAAATTAATAAATTAACATATTCTAATCAATAGCTTAATAGCATTTATGCAGATTTGCATTAACTTTAAGTACATTTAATGCATTAAAAGATAATAAAATAAGTCGAAATCTTTTAATATTTAAGGTTTTAATCTTCCAAATATGGATATTAACGACAGTAAATCATTATCTGGTGATATTTTTCTTGGTATTTCGTGCTTATAGTGAAGCCTCTAGCAATATCTCTTGTCAATGCCCCTTTTACGGTCATGTCATTAGCCGTTAGAGAAATTACTTTGCGTGATTGAAGTTAATGTGAAAGGATGTTACCTCAATCTGAATTTATAACATCCATATGTGTCTTTATTAAAATACTACATAATTCGTGTAGCAGAACGGAGTCCTAAATTTTTAACATTATAATCTAATTGCATTATATAGTTGTTTTGATAAATTATCACTGGTATGAAGAAAAGTTATAGTATAGTTACGTAGAACGGGTAATTTTGTATTTATTTTCATTTAAGAAAGATAAAATATAATAAAATACATATCTTAACTATCATTTTTTTAATATATTAATAGGTTAGATCATCGAGAGACACCAGTAGATGTTAGGTCAAATGTCGAAATAGCATTACAAAGTCTGCCTCCTGCTAAACGGATTAAAACATTTTCTAATGATAGAGGTGAGTATAATTTACGGTTATACATTTAAAAATTTATAATTTTTAACAATGTTAGGATTTAATTAGTAACTTAAAAGTGATAATTATTCAAGCGAATCGTAGTTTACTTAATGACGTTCTTAAGATTTTATAAATTGCTGCGAACGTTTAAATATGTCATTAAATGTCTCCAAATGAATTTTTTTCTATGAATTCTCTAATGTTTTTATTGTATTAGATAATTTAGATGAATATTCGCTATCTGTAAGGAATTTTTTTAATTTAATGCGCAAAAATTTGTTTAAAGCCTCTGTTTATAAGCATTAAAAATGTATGCAACCAAGTCAGATTTGGCCGTTTTGCATAAAAACAATATATATTTTTGCTTTATTTTAATTAAAAACTTATAAACTTCAATTAAAATGCAAAAATTCAGCGCGCTTTTCATTATTTTGCAGTATAAAATATATTTTTATAAAAAAGATATTTAAATATTTATTTAAAAAATAAATCGTATCACAAGAGGAAAAAGTAGGATTTCGTTTATTTTTATAAAGCAGGAGAAAATAGGAAAATTATAAAATCGATATTTGTTTTGCTCCGATGTAAGGCAGAAGATAATAAATCACTGTACGTGGTTACATAGCTTAATGACCTTATCAAAAGCATTTCACGCTGAGAAATGGCCTAAATTTTCTCTAGTTTAATGTAGTGTAAATTATTTTGTTTTCGCTGTTAGTTGTCGTCATATATTTTAAAGAAATGGGGATGACAACGAAAAGAAAATGTGCTGCAATTTTTATATTAAAATCTGCGTGTATTTGCTAATATATATAATTTTTTTAAAAAATCCTTGAATTTTAAATCGAATTTATCCTTGAGTTTATTAAATATATGCTGAGATAATTTAATTGAGGTGAAAGAAATAAAAGTTAGTAGGAATCGATTTTAATTGTGCTGACTAAACTAGGGGCGTGATCCTTTGCTGCAAATCTAATAACGAGATAGCGCATTTCACCTTGGGTTAACATGGGTGAACCGGGGTCCAGCTGCTTGTGACATTGACTGAAATAGAATCCAACCACGCCTTCGTTTGTTGGAAGTTGAACGTGATTAATTCAATTCAGATCGACAATTAGGTTGCAAAATCGTCTCGTTCTACTTGAGAAAGAAAGAGAGAGCGAGAGAGAGGAGGGGAAAAAATCTTTTAGATTTTCTTCCCTTAAAGACTCGCTAGTTTATCCCATCGGGGGGTCAGGAACTCAAATTGTAAATCCTACTTTTGAGTTACAACGAGGGGAGGAGACTCGTCGTTGTTGTAAATTATAAATAATCGTTAAAATTATAAACATCGGTAGCGCTTAGTTTTAAAACAGAGGAGGCATTTTTAAGGTTAGTGCGTTATTTATTAAAAAAATTCATTGACATGGTCCCTCAATAGAAACCGTACAAATAACTGTCTTTTTTCCCTTCAGTGATGTTGTACGCAAGGCAGGAGACAGAAGACATTTATCACGCCCTGCATTTAGTGCCTCCTACATTGGTTGGTCTGTCCATAGCGGTAAGTCTCAGAAAAAATTTCGTTTTTAAAATCGGCAATGAGGAAATGTCTTTATTACAAGAAAATTACTCAAAATTTTGGTTCTTTTCTATGTGACTTGACTTTCCGCTCAGGATAAGCTAACTGTGGGTAGCTGAACTGCCTTTTTTTTTCTGTTATTGTTACTCGGATTAGCTATATTTAGAAAATTTTGGATAATTTTTCTAATCGAAAATTAAAAAAATCGATATTTAAAAGTGTTTTAATTTTTTAAATTAAAACACTTTTAAATATCGATATTTAAGAAAAAAATATCGTTTACTAAATTTAATTAGTAATAATTGGCAAAGCATTTAAATAATTTCTTCATTAATTAAAATTTAATGCTTGTAAATGGCATTAAAACTAAAATAACAAACATTAAAATATTTCTACATATTCACAGATAAAAATCGAAGGTTATTTTTTATTACTTTTTTTCTTCTTTAGAAGTGTTTACACTTAGGAATGCGTATAATTTATAATTGACATCGATATATTTCGATTTTCATCTGTGATCGTGTTATTTTAATATAGAAAAATTTAATTATAATTAATAGTAAAGAATCCATATATCTGTTTAATAATCCTAAGATTAAATAGATTATTCTAATTTAAAACTCAATTTATTTGTTCGTAATATATAAAAAGAGATTTTTTTTTGTTATTGTTAAATGTAATAAAATTTTTTAAAGCACTTATAAAGTATGCAGAAATGAAATTTTTTAATGTAGGCCTACTATATAGTATTAACTTTATATCATTCTTTAAAATTTCTACAATTATTTTAATTTCTTTTTTTTAGATCGAATCGAAATACAATATTCAAGCGAAGAATATCAGAAATATATACAAACGTTGTAAAAAAGGGTAAGATAATTTTATTTTTAAATATGTATAAATGCAACAAATGGATTGATTTGGTTATTAAATTTACTTTGTTTTTAATTTTTTCAGCATCACAGTTCAGTTGGACGACGATATCATTAAACATTATTGCAACGAAGACACTTTTCTGATCGAAATAAGTGCAGTTGCCGAAGAGGATATGTACGACATCATCTTAGTGGAACTCTAGCATTCGATTGGACAAGAACTGAGTGATGGTAGCTAGTGTCACGTGACTTTTAACGTCCAATAAGAACATTGCCAAAGACAGAATAAATGCGCGGTTTGTGTACATAAAATAATGGAAAAAATTATCAAAGAACGAATTTGGTTGCTGTCGATACTACTTTTATATATTATTTTATTTTTTAAAACAATTAAAACGAAATCAATCGTGTAATTTAAGTTTTTAGTTAAGAAACAGAACCGATTTGTTCGGAAAGGACAACATAGTAAATTTCCTATGTCTGTTGTAAGGCTTTTGTGTGTGATATTTGTCCAAAGAGATTATTATTATTATTTTTAATATGGTGTTGACATATGCCAACGAAGAACTACTTAAGATCGCATCGTTGTGATTCCAAAATCCCTGCCATGTGGAAACGGAATGATATATTTTTGCCAACGCATTGGGCCAACTGATACTCTCTTTTTTTAAGTACAGTTATATTGTACTAAATATTAAGTTGCCATAAATCAGTACATATAGAAAAGGTTACAATATACTCCATTGATTTATTTTATTTAGTTAGTCATATAAAGATATTATAATTTTCAGCCAATTTTTTAAATATAGTCCTACTTACGCTTTTACAGTATCTCCCCTTTTAGTTACTGTATATCTGTCTTGGAACAGCTATCTGCTGATGGAATTTGGAGCTGTTTTTAGCTTTCTTTCTTAGCTCTTTCGTCTTTTCTTGATGCGAAATTTCATGAAAAGAAAATCATGTGATTCCTCGAATATTTACGCCATTCTAACAAGCGCTAGTCGGATAAGTGTTCGGTACTGTGATGTCCGTGTGCATCAATGATCTCAAAAGAGTGCCTTAAATTAATGCGGTTAAAACTACTTATCGTAGGTAATAGGCTGATCTATCAAATTCTATTTTTAATTACTTTTACTCTTTAAGAACATAATTTTCTTCTGCCTCGCAAACATCCGCAATTCTTGTAGATCTACTTTATTTTATTTTTTTTACGGGAAGAAAAAAGAAATTATTCTTATCGTCGACAATAATTTTATATGTTTTAATGAAATATTTATAATCTATTTTTTAATCTGAGAATATATGTAAATAAATATATTACCATAAATAATAATTATCTGATCTTACAATTTTTATACCATATAAAAAATAAATATAAAAGACTTTATTTAAAGAGTCTTTAAAATGTGTAATAAATAAGAAAAGTTTAGAACTTAAATTATGATATTCTATACTTTTTTAATGGTTAAAAATATTTTTCATGCTTGTGTAATGTCTTTGATGCCATTGAATAGAATGTTAAATTTTGTAAAAGTTAATTGTTGGTTTAACCTATTGCAGCGGTATTACTGTTGGTTGTTTATAGTACAAGTTACTCCGAGATTATATTAAAAGCTATCTGTTTTTTAAAAGACAGCCAAAAATAAAAATCAAAATTGGTGGCAAATTTTAGTTAATTTTTTTTAAATTGGCTGTTTTCTGTTTATAGCAAGTACGCTTGTATGCAAACTATATATATAAAATTTATATATAGCATTTCTTCAGGCGATTACTACTGTTAATGTATAATAAATAATACATCACAAAATGCCTTAAAAGTCTATCTGCGCTGATCTACTTATTTCAAAAGGCAATCTTTGCTTCCAGGTACCTGAGCTTAGTGCTTTAGATTCTGTGCCTTGTGTGATATTAATAATGCTCTCGTCGATGTGATGGTGGAAGATGTTTTTGTCTAAATATATGAATAAATAAAATATATACTTTTTTAAATGATGCAAAATGTGTTGTTCTTTTTTATTTAAAACCAAATTACATTTTTTTTCATTCTTTAAACAGAAAAAAAATTGTATGAAATATTAAAATTCATTACAACATTTAAGCTTGAAAGTAGGTTTTTTTTTTTTAATTTTGTTTACAGCAGTATTTAATTTTCCTTCTAATTCATGATCTGTAAATATAAAATAGGTTAAATTTATGCAAATATAAAAAGTTAAACATTTTAATAATTTTAAATAATATAATAATATTATCCAAATTTTCTATAATTAAAAATCCATATTAAAAATCCATAAGGATAAAAGTATATGTAATATTGAATCACTGATATAATTCAATATTGAGCAATAAATATTTTTGTTAATATAAATCGCATTTAAAACTATAGAAACTTACGTAGCCTAATTATAAATATTATAACCTGAGAGGAAAATGGCGATTTAAATATTTTCTATGATTAATAATAATCTTTTTTTAACAACCGGTTTTTTAGTTTCTAGAAAATATAATCGAAATTAACAATAAACAAATCAATATTTTCGAGTTTTTCAGATAAATTTTCTATAAAAGAAATAATCTTTGTTTTGTTTTTATTAGCTGATTTAAGCAAAGATTTTCCTTAGTATAATTAAATTCAACGATTCTGAACTAGTTCAGAGTATCAATGTCTTTAAACCAATGAAGTTAACTTATCAAATTTATATGATTGATCTTTATTGTATTTTCCTTAATTCTATACAAAAACAAAGGATATTTTCTTTTTTTACAATTGAATTTATGCCATTGATATTGAGATAAAATATTTGTAATAAATTCACAAATATAATCGATAAATGATGAAAATGTGATAATCGAAAATGAATATTCACAATTTTATAGTTCTGCCATTTTAAAAAAAAGGTTTAATAAAAATTTCTTATTCTTACAATGCACGCTAGAACATGTCATAAATGAAAACGAAAAGTTAATTACATTTTAATTTTTGAATTGATCTTAATGCATATATATAATATTCATACAAATATTATTTATAAAATAAAATACAGCGTGAAAATGAAAAAAATAAATAAATAAAAAATACCAATATTACTTGAAAAATGAGACGAGAAAATGATAGATTCATTAATTTTTCTTTATACTATCAATATTTCTGTTCTATTTATTGTATACATTAAACTGCAATATATTTTTTATTAAGCAATGAGAAATCTATTCAGCAGAAAGATGAAAAATGTGATTAATTTTTTAAAAGGTTCAAATGCAAAATTTTCGAATCAGATGTAAAATTTAAGACATTGTTTTTATTGTCAAGTGAAACAAATTTTATATATTTATTAATTTTCTTAGAACTATACATGATTTTAAACTGGTGACAATTCTGATTAAATATAATCAACCAAATTGTCATTTTCATCGTTTAGAAATAAAGAATCGATCCCTGATCCTTCTGTTCGTGACATTAATTTTACTGTACACCTTTCTTTATTTTCCAAAAGTAGCGAATATCTTCCATTCATTACTGTAACAACACAATAGCAAAACAATCAAGTGAAACCTATTATAATAGATTTTTTTATAAATTAACATTTTGTGGTAACGATTTATTATATCAAGATTAAAATAAGTATAATCTTGATAATAAAACGTTTAGATTAAAATAAGTCTAATCTCAAAAATTCATAAATTGAGTGCGTTAACAACCAGTTTACATAAAAAAAATATTTTTTTAATCAAACTATATATGAAACACTATAACAGTTAATATTTTTTTTATAAATATCAATAAAAAGCAAAGCAATTTCATCAAATAATCGGTATGTTTTCCTTTCTAGAAACATATGGAATGATGCAAATAAATACTATAATTAAATACAACGTGGATATATAACCCAGATTAAAATTCCGTAGGCCTGCTCTTAAATAATACATTTCCTGATTTAATTTTAAAAAATTGTTAATCAATAGAAATTGCAGTTTAAGAATATTTTAATCGTGAGATCGTGCTTATGAATACGATATTTTATTTGTTAAGCAGGAAAAGTGTCTCGAATAGAAATATAAAATTATTTTTAAAGGAAAGAATTTGATTACTGTATTGATTTTATTAAAAAAAAAACTGTTACCAAAATATATTATTCAACTAATAAAAAGTGGATCTATATCTGATATATCTATGCATACAAACCTGCAGGCTATGCTGGAGCGTTAAGACACGAACAAGATTCGTTAAAAACAGTTTATAATAAATTTCTGAACGAATTTCTAAAAATTCGTCTTTAAAAATTTAAACTTACACAAATAATTATGAAAACTTATGAAAAAAAAATTTTTTTTCATCTGATATTAGATGAAGCTTAAGATCATCCAGCATAAGATTTGTAAATTCCAACAAAAATCAAATTTCCGATCTGTCCAAAGACTGATAGGCAGGTTTTAAAAAAAGATAGTCTAATCTGGATATATTACAATATTAAAACTAAATAATTGCTATTGGTTCTTACTTAGATTTATCCGTAATCTTGATACAGATATTTATATATAGAAATTGAATTCAGAAATTCGTGACTGTTTAATGCAAATTATTTTTATCTTCATGGAAATGAATCTAGGGTGTGTCTAATTAATGAATTAATTATTTTTTTTCTATTAAATTCTTGAGAAACAAGTTAGATTTTATAGTGAAATAATTTGTATAAAATGATTTATTTTAACATTAAAAATAATTAAGAAAAGACTATATAGATGAGATTCACTGGCCCAGTCAAGAAGTGCAAGGGAGCAATTTCACCCCTTGCTACTAATATTTCTACTATGATTTGTTCAATTATTATTATTTATATAGTAGATTCGATTGGTATAAAAATATATAACATATATTTTTTAGTTTTATTCAAATAACATTCGATATTTCTTAATTTTTTTTTAGTTGTACCCCCTTGGTAAATTTCTAGCTACTCCACTGGATTAGATGGGATTCATTAATCTTCTAAAATAAGCTCTTAAATTATTTTCTTTGTTAAATGATAAAACAAAATTAATTTAATAAACAAATGAATAAAAACTATAAAAATAAAAATAGCTTCAGAAAAGTTATTAATTATAAACCAAAATTTCACTGTAGAGAAGGAAAGTAATATAAAATATAAGGAAAAACAAATCTATAATACGTATTAAAAATAGATGATAGAAGATAAATGTAAATGATACGATTCGTTCGTTTGTAATTTAAAATTGTTATCTCGATACAGAACTGGACTTCACTAAACAGATCGATTTTTAAAAATATGGATTTATAAAAACCGAGATAAATATTCACCTACGAAAATAACTCTTCTTGTACACATTATCTTTAAAGATTTGGTTACTTTATATCTTTTTATAAATGACATATAAACTATTGTAGATTCATTTAAAATAGATTCGACGTTATCGTATATTGTTATCTTTTTATATCTGCAACCTAAGAACATAAAGATAAAATTATCGCTTAGCTTATACAGTTGACTTCTGATACAAGTTTTTATTTGTGAAACGAAAAATTTTATTTTTACTAAATTCTTGAATACTATTTTAATTTTAAAAACTAATGAATATTAAATTTTGTCATTTAAACAATAGGTATTGCATATTTTAATTTTATTTTAACCCTGTTTATAAGTTATAATTTATCATTATTAAACGTAAACCTTTCAACATTTACCAGTTTTTTAAAATTAAAATTTTCTCAAAGAGCAAATAAGGTGAATAAAATTTATTTAAGAATAATTTCCATAAATTATTATATCGAGTAAAAACATATAATATATAAGCTTATGTTGATTTATCGGTGAAAACCAGTTAATGGAAACAATTAACTTTAAAAGTATTATACTATAAAAGTATTATTCGGTGCCATAGAATAATTACATATGCAACTATTTTAAGGATAGGCCTAAATAGTCTGGGCGTAAAGCAGATCCAGGAGAAGTCGTAATGCGATTTTGTGAAGTTGGTATTTTCAGAAAATATTTGAAAGAGGATGAGTTTGAGAATCTTCCTAATACATTAATGAATTATGCAGAAAATAATAAAAAATGCATATTTATTCTAAATTATGTTAATACATAAAAGACATTAAAAAATTAATGACAATATTAGGCTATACATTTGGATTTTTTTTTCAATTTACAATATTATCATCATTTTTGCTAATGCTTAAACTATTTTTATGTTGAAAAAATGATAACAAACATTGGAAGATATTTATTTTTAGCAATGTAATATTCTAAGACCCAGAAATTATTATTGAGCATCACTTGAATACGGTTCAACAATGTAGTTTATAAATTTTGAGTTAATTACTTTAAAAAAATTCTTAGCTTACTAACTAAATTTATTTGCGAAAATGAACAAGTTAACTATTTAATATTTAAATAGTTTGGGAACTTGTATCATAATAAAAATGAAAGTTGGAAGTGAAAAACACTACGCTATCTCTTTCCAGCTCTCCATTTTATTTTAAGAGTGATGCAGTCATCTTATCACTGAAATTGAATTTTTGTTTTTGTTTTTAAATTTCACGATAATAATCAGTAAAACTAAAAGGTATCCTGGGCCTATGTCCTCATTATCTTCGTTTCAAGTTGATAGAAGTGAATCGATTTGACTTTCGATCGAACGAATTATTTTTCGTTTTAAAAAAGTATCCTTGAAAAATATTTTTTAAACTTGAAAATATCTTCTTATCTATGTAATCCTTAATCGTTAATTTATATTCAATTTGAATTGCACTATCTACACGCAATGGCAAAGTTTTTAACGCCATGATAAAGTTTGTTTTTTAAGTTCTCAAACTGTAATAGTTATTTCTTTATAAATAATTCTTGGAAATGTAAATGTCAACAAAAATACATTGAGAAGACTCTTTTACATTTTATATATTTTATACTTAAATTATAATTGAATCAAATTAAACCGGCACTTCAAATAATAAGTTTTAGATACTAAACATAAATTAGAATTGCAAATAAGTAAAGAATAAAATATTTTGTTATTGTTTATTATAGATATTTCGAAACAAGTGCTAGAAGCTCGCATAAATCTTTAAAAATACTCTCTACATCATAGTCACGAATTATAAAATTAAATTAATTTTAAATATATTTCATCAGAATTCTCTCGTGTTTCAGTTTTACAACTTAATTTTTCGACAAAGTTTATTCCAGTATTTTATTTGATTTAATTTTTACATTATTAATATTACCAGTTTTATTACGAAGCCATAAAATATGACAAAAATAAATTTATTGCTTCATTACGTAAACTGGAAAAAAATTATATTCTATATAAATCAACGTTTAAAGTTGCGACTTCGCATGAGGATTTTTTCTACTACAGTAGTTTTTAAACATTACGAGGAAACTGAATATTAAATATTATTATTATTAACGAAAAAAATAATAATGATTATCATAAAACAAAGTCGTAAAAAATTTTTACAAATAATATTATTAAATTTTAATTTTATGTAATATTTTTTTGTATTGCTTTATGCAGGAGCCATTTAAGAATTTAAATTAGCATTTATAAATACGAGTGTTTTTCTATTACAGAATGCAAATAAGATCCTAATTCTATTTGGAACATCCGAAAATGAAAAATAAGTTAAATAAAAACGAACGAGTGATTGTTAAAAACAAAAAAAAGCCTACATTGTATGGAAAATATAGTAACCTCAATGAATTCCAAAATCGCCTCAACTTTTGCCATTATAATGCAAAAAACGGCCTTCTACTAGAATTTTTTCGGGGCCATTGAACTTACGATATATAATTAGCCATGTATAATTATCCCCTTAAGATTGACAGTATGGGTATGGATTGCTAGGTCTGTCTTCACATGAAGGGTTGGAAATAACCTTTAACCTCGGGTCATTACGAAGGTCATGCTCTGACTTCCTTATAAACATTGTTGTTTTTTATTTAAACCTTAATAACTTTTCCTCCTGTTGTAAAATTTTATTTTTTTTCCGGGTTCTTAAATAAATCAACACTATAGAGGATATCGGACATCTGCTGGTCATACAACATTGCAAATAACAATCGTAAACTTAGTCGAATCGTAACCGTTATAAACTATAACAATGTCATCATTTTTTATGAAAGCAACAGCATAACTCTGCCAAAAAATATCGTATAAGAGAAATTTTACTCAAACTTTAAATATATTTTTTAATAGATCACGGATACAGCTACATATTTATATTTTTAATCATATTTTAAAATTGCAAGTGACCTCATTAAATTAAATAAATATTTATAAAGATGCTATTTCTTATTTATCGAAATTTTCCATGATTATCCCCATATATTGCCACGAGTAAAGAATGATTTTAATTCTTAAAAAAATTACTTTTTTGAATTATTTTACATTGCTACAGAAAAGCACCAAAACTTGGAGCCCTTGGTCAAGAAATGAAGTAAAAATGTAAGTTTTAACATTTAGAGTCTATGCAATAATAATTTTTTTTTTGATTTTTAACTTGGTTAGTTAGAATTTTTATATGATTATGCAAATATCTTCATTCTTTCGGAAATTAACTTTAAAATTTAGGTCTAGAGTTGAGCACGTTCTATCATAAAATTAGCCTAAATTTAACAGACACGAAATATAAAAATGTCTTCCGTTATACAGTATTAATATCTGTTTTATTTTACGGGAAATTGTTATTCTAATTTTTTCCAAAATTATAAAGTTTATTAAATTAAAACAAGTCTTTTAAATAATATCCAAACCTGTTATTTTCCATGTTCGGACATTTAAATGGGTCGTCGCTTTTAATGACAATTTTAAAATAAAATTATTTTATTTTGACAATTTTTTTTTTCAGAAAAGAAGTTCAGAGTAAAGTTTGTTGAACTTATTTTCTTATAAAACTCATATAAAAGCTCGCTTTTAAGATAAAAAAAAAATATATATATATCATAAAAAATGCGTGATAAAAGCGCAAAACACGAATTAAAGAAAAAAATTGCAATAAATCTAAGATAGCCCAAAGGTCGATATCATTCAAGTCTCTGAGTTTATTTCAAAAGGCATTCGTGCGATTATTATTTTGTTGAATTTCCTGTTGCTTGAGGATATAATTCTTTAGTAAATTACTCTTATTCATTTATTTGATTTTTCTGTTTTATAAATGTCTCCAAAAAATTTAAAAAGTCATATTTTGTTTTGTAAAATTATGCTATTTTATCAAAAACTATAAACTTAATTTATTTTCATTTTTATTTTATCACATACCAATGTACGATATACGTAATTCTGTATATATTGTACTGTTTTCTAACAAATTTGTACTAAGGTTGATATTTTTATAAATTACATATTTACATCCATTTAATGTCAATTTTTAAAATTACTTTATTTATAATTAAGAAAGTTTTGTCATTAAAAAAGTAAGCAAAGTATTAAAATTTTTTTGTTTCTTTTTTGCATCGTTTACATTTAATAGATTTTCTTTAAAAAATAATTATGCTCAAGTTTAAAAAATAGTCCTATTCTTAATTTTAACATTTTAAAAATCTATATTTAAACTGTTTTTAAGAAACCATTGTAATAGTTTAATCTCTCTATTTTCATAAGGTCTAATAATTCATTAAACAATCTACCATCAACAATCCTTGACTTTAGATATTTGAAAAAGTTAAAGCAGTTATCATAAAGAAATTTATTTATTTATTTTTTAACATTCTATTCATTAAAATTTTATTATAAATAATAAAATTTAATCCCTAAATCTAGTTTTATCTTAAATACAGTATAGTGCAAAAGTAATTGTTTTTCTGTTAATTAAATAAATTTCCCGTATCTACAACTTTCCTTATCGTTGATTAAAATTATCAATTATGTTATTTAAATTTTTGAGCATTAAAAGTTTATCTATTGTTCAAATCAAAGTAGGCTGTTTTAGACACCTGTAAGAAATTACAGTGCAGATTATTTACCTTGAAAATATAAAAATATAAAATTACTTATCATTTTTCATATCTCTTCTTTTATGTTTCTGTAGTTATAAATAAGTCCTGGAAAAACAAATAAGATCTAGAATTTAAGAAAATATTAATAAATGACAAAATTATATTATCATTATAATATTTTTATCAGAGAAAATTAATAATACTGATAATATATGGTCATTTCTATTTGTTTCTTTTATTTGTGATCATTTAATAAAAAAATAGTATATAAATTTCATATTTATTAAATTAAAATTATTTTTCTATCCTTAAATATAAATCTATTAGCATTTAAAATGTTACAAACTAAATAATGTGGGTGGAGTCTCTTAAAGAAACAAGTTGGGATGGTGAACTTGAATTCAAGTCAAGGTTATTATAGAATATAATTCGCAATGCAATATAAATCGTGAGAAATCGATTCCATTAAAATAGTTCAGGAAAATCAATTTTATAACACGGTGGGGGATACATTGGTAAATCGAATAGAGAGACAATGCAAAATTAAAAATTTTACGGGTTGTAATTCGCTTATGGTCAATCTTAAGGGCGGTAAAGTTACAAAAAGGAGATGTGACAAGTGGTAGTGGTAGTTCAATTTTACTGTCAGGAAGTTAAAATAGATTGGCATGTATCTGCTGCAGTATCACGCTAGTAAGTGAAAGAATGACAAGAGTGTAAAGCCCTCAAGTGAATTTATCAACTGAGTGATTTCCACAGCATCCAAAAGACCTTGAAGGATTTGACACATCAAGAAAATAAAGAACAACAATTCTTGCGAACAGATATTAAAGAAATTAAAAGAAACAATTGTTTAATTCCATTTTGCAACAATAGAAATTAAATAGCTGTCGGTTTGTGACGTTCTATTGAATTGATCCTAGTCTGTAATTTGATGATATTATTAAATTGGAATATTTTAAATTATTTTAAAATAATTAGAATTGTTGTAGTAAGAATATTTAATTATTTCCTCTAATTACAGATTTATTTGCAATAAACAGAATCTAGAAGGATTTGGTTAGAACTATTCTTAATATATGAATATGTACAAATGTATCTGCATATATAATTTCATATGAAAGGAATTCTTTCTTTATAAAAAATCTACTAGATTCAGAAAAATACGGAAACATAATTGGGTTATAACATTCATTAATGCAAATATACTTTGGACTGCATATTTATATACGAAAATATTCAACTAAATCCAGCCATAAACTAAGGTTAATAGATGTTAAAAAGCTATAAAGTTGAAGTAGATTTTATCTGGCATACCAGATAGTTCAGCATACGCAAGTTAATATAGTATAGTTATAATGAAATGGCCCAACCATCTAAGTTCACAGAGTAGACAGATTCCGATTATTTCAGTTATAAATTCAGAAGAATATGAGTGAAATTGGACTTAATTGAAAAATTATAGAAAAATCTGTTTTTAAACATAAAGATTAAACAATAAATTTTTGAATAAAAGTTCTTTTTGTTTTTTAAACAAGTATAAAGATAAAAAATACTGAAAAACTTCACATAAATGTTTTTTGAAGGATTCGATTCCTATATTATTTTATTAATTTCATTCTATTATAATTAATATTCATAAATAACTTAGGCTTTAACTCTGACGATAGAACCAATAAATATCTTATATGAAAATAGTTAATATTTTGTTTTCGATATATTCAATTTTTAAGAAATAACTCTCTTTTAGAAAAAGTCTTTAAATATTCTGCTTTTACTTTTTGCTGATTAATTGTTACAGAATATTTAACGAAATGTGCTTAAAGGCGCGCCCTTAACATTTAAGCAGAAATAAGTTGTTTAAATGCAGACAAGGAAGCACGTAGTCTTTCTGATTATCATAAACTTGATTTTTCTATGTTAATAAATGGGCAATTTTACTTTGGAATTAGACCAATTTATTATTATTAAATTATAACATAACGAACTTTGAAAAATTTTCACGCAATTCTTTTCATAATTATAACATTAAACAGTTTCATTAAGTTTCATTCAACAAGCAAATTCTTCCTGTAACAACTTCATCTTCAGCCTACTGAAATGGCTAGATCATCAAATTCTAAGAGTCAACTCCCGGCGTAAATCATTTTGTTAGCTTATGGATATTCATGTAGTACAGCGTTACATAATTATAGACATTATCAGCACGAAAAGATCCATTCTATATAGTTGAATATTTATTAATTATCATTATTTTTTTAATCCACTCTAAAATTTGAACTTAACTTGCACTGCATTCTTTTAGACTTTTTCTTCTTGTTATTCTTAATGTTTTTTGTTTATCAGTGAATTAATTACAGTATATTTTTTAACTAAAATGTTATTAAGTTAATTAAAGTAACAAAATAAAAAAAGAAACTCTTTAGAGAATAATAACATATAACTAGAATATATTCTAATTCAGATAAAGTTTAGTCTGATATGTTTCAATTTTAAAATTTTGATTAATATCAATTATTAAATTATACGCTTTACCTAGTCTATATATACAAAAATATTAATTGATTTTTGAATCATTTCAGAAAAAATCGAGCCTGAAATCTTTACTTATGGGAGGCCGTACTTAACAGGTGCAGCGAAATAAACCCACTTTATTATATGGAGAAGGTCACTATAACAAACTTCACCCTGTCAGATATACTGTCAAAAGTAAAATCTGTATGATCAAAACAAGAAAAAAGTGCCGAAAACATAAGGCCCAATGTCAGAAGTTCAACGCATATGGTGCCTGCACAATTCATATCACGTGAATCTGTTATTAGTTACTAAGTTCGCCCACCTCTTGTGGATTAAAGTTTTATTTTAGTCTTTTTATTTTCTGTATTCTATCTATAGCTATGAAATTTTTTATTCATATATAAATTCACCATAAAATTAGAATTTTATTTAGTTATACAGAATTGTTAAGCCATTTTTTAATTAATGAATATTTGCAGGAAAATTTTTAATTATTTTGTCCCCAGATTACTATGTATCAATCTATCAACTGAACTTCACGAGAAATTGTAAATTTGTTGCAAAAATAGACTAATATACAGTAAAATTTTGCTGAAATGCTCAAGAAAAGATTAGAACATACATTATCATTGATATTCAAGAATTTTTTAATATTATATGCTGAAAAAATTTTTATCTTTCAGTAATTTGAAATTTAACAATTTGAACTTCAGCTAATGTTCGAATATATTTTCATATAATCTTTAAAATTATTTTCTCATTATATTATTATCATATCAAAGAAAACACTAAAATAAGAGAATTTTTCGCAGAGACGTATTAAATCAAAACAGAAAAGAAGATGAATAGCCTATAGTTTTCAGAGATATGAAGTGTCAAAATATCTTATATTCATCCGTAATTTTTATATTATATTTTATGATTTCAATAACTTATTTTATAATTAATTAAAATTATTGTATTTCGTGTTATCGAAAGAGAAAATTAATATTGAATAAAACGATTTTTTCCCGGAAGGAAAAAAAAAACCGATTCAAAATATTAATAAAGCGAATATCATTCTTTAATCTCTAAAAATATCTCTTATGATTAGAGTTTATTATTTCATAACTTTGTTTCTATTGATAAGATATCAATTCAAATTAACATTATCATTAAATATCATTCATCATGCTATTAAAACAATATAGCACTTTAAATAGCTTTATTGGAATTACACCAAGGCATTATGAAACCCTTCATAATTCATTTCTTGTAAAAATTACTGTCTATAAAAACCTGATAGGATTTGTCTTGCACAATTATAAGACTATTCGAAAGCTAATACATTCCTATCTCAAAAAGAAATCGAAATTTCAGAAACAAACAATAGACCTATTATGTAATTATTATGAAACTAATTAGAAGAGTAACAGACATTTTGACATGAAAAATAGTTCGATTTTCTTAAGTCATTAATTTCAACGTTATTGTTCACTTCCTGCTATTGTATAAAAAAGAAAGTCAACAAAATTGGAACACTTAACTTAGGTAATATAAAATATATGTAATTTTTTAATCTAAGAAACGTTAAAAATTTCTACAATGAATAGTTTCCTCAATTTTTACTTTTTTTTTGTAACGGATAACTTATAACTAAGAATAATTTATAATAAAAAGATAATTTTAATAAATAATCATATTTGTTTGGATGAATAACTATATTCTTTAAGTTGGATAGATTCATATGTATAGACTTCCTACTATCGTGGATTTTTTCTGGCAATATATTACATTTGATAAAATCTTTCCTTGGTTTCAGATTGAATTTTTTTTAAACTAATAGTTACGAAATTAATATGAATAGAAACGTTTCTTCTTTGATAATAAATAACTAATATTTCAAAATTAAAAATCATGTCTCAAAAAATGAGAAAATTATTCAAAATTATATATAGTACTGTACATTTAAACATAACACATCAGTCCTTGAAATTTTTTTGCTTACAAGAACAATAAACAATAAGATAAAAAATAAATATGATAAGAAATGTCTTCTATTTTACATTAATTACCCTTCTAATCATGATTTTTAGTATAATTTATATAGACTATAAATATAATTAATTTATATCAAAGACAATTTCGAATATAAAGTAGAATAGGTGCTTGGGCCTCTTCCAAAACTTTTATATTTACAATGAATATTTTTTTCCATACGATTTTACTATTGATTGCTTTTATGTATAACCGAATTATTTCTCTATAATAATTATGAATTGTCATTATTGTTTGATGAATTTAAAGCTAGAAAAGTTATTTTTGTAACTATTAATTATTAGTGATTTTAATCAAGAATCCGAAAGCTATGTCTTATTTTCCTAGGAAAATATTTATAAATTTTGATATTACTGCAAGGAAAAATTTAGTGTATGATATTAAAACATTTTTATATAATTATATTCATAATATTTTTAATTATTTTATTAATAAAATGCATTACTTGGTTCCTATAATAAAATAAAAATGATAATATAATATTGATTATGAAAATTACAATAAACATTAAACAGAAAATTCTAACTACAGTTAATTAAAATTTTTTTAAATGTGTACAGAGATTTAATTATTGTTTTGTTTAGAAATGATTTCTAATGCAAATATTTATTTATTTTTTTATTAAAATATCATAGTAAGGAAGCAATAAAATTTCGGCAAATTTTAGTTCAATTTGAAAGCACTTGCGGAGGATATTTAGTTCTATTTCAATATATTGTTGCTGTATAAAAACTTCATTTGTTCAAAAAATTGGAAAGAGTGAAACAGTCAACCTGTAAATAAAAATACTAAATTATTTAAACATCCAATACAATAAAATTAATTTTATAATATAAAAATTAAAATAAAATCAAGCAAAAATAGATTTATACAGAATTTAGAAAATTAAGCAAAAAACATCCTTAAATTAAGAAATAGAATTTCTATATTATTTTCTCTATGGTTATTTTATAATATTTTCCACATTTAAAATTCATAATCAATAATAAACTTGGTCATGAACTTGTGTTAAGGAAATATCTTTATAATTATTTTAAGAGGATATTGTGATCCAAAGAAATATATTCTATATTGCATCAAGAATTCTTTTACATTTTTAATTATTTATGATCATATTTCATAATACAGTGGTGCCTCGCAATTCGACGTCCCGCAATTCGTCGGTCTCGCAATTCGATATTTGAGTTTCGCGGGATTGTGCATGCGCGTGCATGGAATTGTGTGATGTCATTTGCTATTTGTCAGTTCTTTTTGGGCTACTTTGGTGTTTGCCCGTGTTGTTTGTGTTAATTTTCAATTCTACATTTTTCAGAAAGTAAAAAATTTGTAATTATTATTATTTTTTTTGAGTGAAATGTAAAGATGGGTTCAAAGACAACTGATCAGAGGAATAATTCCGAAAAGTAGAACACTCGATTGAGCAAAGAGACTAAGAAAAAAAATGTAGATAAAGTGCAGAAAGTGTAGAACAATTAAAATGTAACTCGAGTAACGTTCCTAGGACAACTGTGGCAACGTTTTGCAACAGAGACAGATGATTCTGGGTGCTACGGTGTCTGCTGGAAGACTTCATTCCAACATCCAAGGGCTAATAAATTGTGTTGTGTATAAAATAGTGTTTTTTGTAATTTAGTGTGTTATACAATAATAAAACACATGTAATATTCCTGGGTATTAAATATTATATTTTGTAATTTAGCGTGTTATACAATAATAAAACACATATAATAAAGTAAATAATATAGTGTATCTCTCTCACCTCACCTGTTAGGGGAGTGGAATGGGGACCGATAACGAATTAATCTATTTTCCATAGTCTTATATGGGAAATATTGTCCCGCAATTCGACAGTTTCTCAATTCGACATTACTTCGGCGACGGATTAGTGACGAATTGCGAGGCACCACTGTATAGTATTTTACTTTTTTACAGAAGATATTATATATGATTTATTATTATTTACAATTAAGTGCACATGAAGATTATTTTATTGCAGAAAATTATTAATATTGAATTTTATTCATTTATTGTTAGACTAATTAATAATATTTTAAAACTTTTATTTCCTACAAAAATAAATAAATAATATATTTTAAAATTTTATCTATTGAAGCTATATTTGGAAGTATATCTAGTTAATACTGTATACCTATCTTTCATATGAAAAGAATCTTACCATAAATTGTATTTATTACTTATGTAGACTTTAAAGATACCATATATATATATATATCTTATTGAAGAAGTAATAAATTTATAGGTTAATATTTTTACATATGACTGGCTACTGTATTTATTACTTATGTAGACTTTATAGATACCATATACATATATATCTTATTGAAGAAGTAATAAATTTATAGGTTAATATTTTTACATATGACTGGCAAAAATTTTAAATCAACTCCGAACTATGTTTGGTAGTATGTGGTAGACCTATCATTAAAGGAAATAGGACATTTTCTATTCGGACAATGATGACAAAATATTCACACTAATTAAAAACAGAGTTTAGTCAAACAAACATCGTCTTGCATGACGACGATTGATGAATTGATGACATTATTTGATAACCTTTGAACCGTGTTTATCTCTCGTGACGTGGCCATTGTTCCATTTATTTATTCCTTTATTTGCATGTTCAACACGTACAGTATATTTGTCAACAATTCACGTGAACATTTTTATGATATTTTTGGTTGCTTACTAATGTTTTAAGAATATATAATGAAATGTATTAATAGGTTTTAGTACAATACTTAAATAATTTATTTTTTGTAACAGTATTTGTAACATCGGATAATTGAAGAATATTGGTTTATAGTATGTTAATTTTCTTATAAAGTAATAATAACTTTCAAATATTTGATTAGTCCAAATATCTCTGTTAAGGATAATAAAATTGCTACAACTATTATAAAAATTATCTTAATGCAGTGGGAAACATAAATTTTATGATTTTTATTTTACAACCTGTTATTCCTGCTATTATAAGTTATATAAATATATTTATATTATTGTTGTATTATATGTTAATCAAAACACATAAAATATATTGGCTACATTACAAAAAACGCTTACATTTATATAAATTTGCATAATACTCCATAGTATGCAATATATCTTTTATCAGAATTATATAAATCAAAAAAGAGAACTAATATTGAAGATAAATTTAGAATTATATTTTAACAATTTCTTTTTATTGAGTGTTATGTGATTCCTAAGCAAAGAAAATAATTGGTTAAATATTTGTAAGACAATAATATAAGCTTATTTAAATTATAAGCTAAATATATATTAGTATGCTCCTTATTATCAATAGTTATCGAAATTAATCTTATAATAAATTTGGAAAGCAGAAGATATATATAAATTTAATCTATTTAAAGCCTATTTAAAGCTAATATAAGCCTATAAGCTAAATATATATTAGTATGCTCCTTACTAGTTATCGAAATTAATCTTATAATAAATTTGGAAAGCAGAAGATATATATAAATTTAATTAAAAAAGATAACAGATAAATATATTCTATAATTCAGCGTATATGAATTAAATATTCTATATCAAGTTTAGAATATAATAAAAATAATGATGATTTTATTGATGTTAACTCTATTATAATTTGAATATGCTAACTTTAATTTTTTAATATAAGCTATTAGGCCTTGACAGATTTAACTAAAGCGTAAATATATGTTTCAAGGATAAAGTTAATTTTTTCAGATTTTAAAGGCAGGCATTTACAGTATATAAATGTAATTTTTTTAATTATATCAGGAAAATATTCGCAAAACAGCTTATTAAAAATCCCCGATACAAAAATCAATAAGCTTTACAACTAAAAATTTTCCTTATTGTTACGGAAGTTGGATAGAAATAATAAAGAAAATAAAAAGTAACTTCCCGTTTTAGGCCCAATGTAACATTTCTGCTCCCGGCTAGACCACTATGTAATATGCTGATAATATCTAATCATAGGATACTATCCCTTTATCTTCAGAGAGAGTTTTTCTATTGTGTTTCGAGTTATCTATCTAAATGATTGATAATTTCTGTTTTAAAAAATGCGTAGTTAAACCTCAAGGAATGTTTTATTGATAAAAGTCTGTATATATTTTTTCTGGAAATTTAATTTCTTTCTAGGTTTATTATTATATGAATAGTAAATTAGAATAATGTTATCGTTATTTTTTAATTGTAGCGTTAATAACAAAAAACTAATTATTCATTAAAAAAGTTGGCGAAAAAAATTGAAAAAAAGAAAAACACAAATTTAACTAAATTTTAATAAGAATTCATAGCAATAATCTATTGAACTTTAAGGTATTGTTAAGATTAGGAAATTCTGTAAGAATATAATAGATGAGGAAAAGCAAGGACAATCCATAGGATACGAATTATCTGTTGATCAGCCACGCCTACAGTTATCTCGAATGTCAGAACCACACCCGTTACATGTGAGGTTGTAAAATATAGCATACCACCTGGAGAAAAATTTAATTGAGTGATAGCGTTTCGGTTCACTTCAGGAACAAAGTTGTAGAACATAAGGATACGAAGAGCCATGCTCTTGGTTTCACCATATATTATATTTTAATGACATTTGAGGAAAAAATCGTTGAGAGTAGGCTTAAAGAAAACAGGCGAAAGTGTAATCAAATTATTTTGTTAACTGTTCCTACATATAATAGTATTTTTATTACATGTAGATAATTCAAAAATGATACATATATTAACTAAAACACATAAACATGTTTACATCAAAATATTGGCTACATTACAAAAAAGGTTTACACTTATGCAAATTTACATAGTACTCCATACATCTCATGTTATAGGGTGTTGAATTCTTATAAGGTACTACGAACAGGCATTTTAAAAGGTTTTAAATTTATGCTTAACCCTGTGACTTCATAACGTGGATGTAATTTGCATAAATCTGAATTTTTAATTTCTATTTTCATTCAGTTAGGCCTATTTAGTGAAAATTTATGTATAAAAAATAAATGTCGCACGTATTATATAAACAAGCAATGATATAAACACCATGATGATTCTTGTATACAAATTATCAGTTACTGCGAATTTAATTTTACAACAAGTTTTAAACTATAATTACATTTAATGAGACTGACGACAACAATTTCTTCGAATATATAAATAAATCTTTTTTAAGATTTTATTGCGTATTCGCAAATATTTGGCAGTTACAAGAAAAATATTTTCATCTGTGGAAGGGCTACCGTCTGTTTTTCTTGTTTGCCCAATGTTTTTTATGATTATATACTGTCATTTTTACCAAACCCGTCTTCTATAATGACCGATTATAGCAATTATCTCGTATTTACATATATTTCGAATACGACCACCAAGAGAACTAGCTAACCATATTAATTAAGCTAGTCGATGTTCTATCTTTAGTAAAGTATCCTTGGATTCCAGGTTGGTAAATATTTCGCTCATTTTTCCGTCAGAGGTCGCAGGCGACAAAGTTGTTTATCTTATTCTATTTTTAAAATGTAATTGACACGCGACTAACCAATCGTCGTTCGTATTCTAATCGAAACCCTCCCATTAATTTTCTATTTGGCAATTATAATGGAGGAGGAACGTATGCGCACATATTTATAAGAATTAATAAAAGGTCATATAGGTAATGTGCATTTTTATGTTTTTTGGGGCTAAAGATTATAAGGTTATGTTAAAACATAAATCTTTTAAGACCACACGCATTACAATTTCCTTAAATTTATTATTAGCGACATAGTTTTAATAGTCATTATGGTGTTTTAATTCTTTTTTACTAATGAAAATGTTTTTGTTTATACATATAACTGATTTTATTTCATGAAACGATGTTTTGCAGCTTTAAATATAGAGATATTTAAATACTGTCATTAATCAGCACGAAAAATTAGATTTACATTTTTCACTAATATTTCGAATTTTTGAAGCCTTTATTCTATAAAAAAACCGAAATTTTATTGTTAGAATTATATTGAATTATTTTTAATTTCATAATTTTGCCTGTTTGCATTCATCATAAGATAAAGTAATTTTTATGGAGTCTGAATCTTTATTTGATTTACTTGGAAAGAATATCGAATACATATGCTTTATTCGATTAATAAATGAATAAATAAGTTTATTAATTAAAAATAAGATTTTCATATAGCATATTTATTAGGCTATATAAATTTATAAGTTCATTATAAAAGAATTTCATAAAATATAACTTGAAATATTGTGTTGAAGTTTAAGTTTATGCTTTATTTCAGTTAAATAAGTAGATATAATGGGCTAATTTATGTTAAGAATTAGAATTCAGTCAACATTATAATTAAGGAAAGTTACCGGAAAAGATCTAGACATAGATAAAAAAAAACACTAAAAGATGAAATTAATTTATTTTAAAAAACAAATATCTAGGAGAACTATCTGATGTTGAGTTACTGAATATATCGTATTATTATAATATATAATTTTCTATTAATTTTATTTTTTGGTAGGTTAAATTAAACCGATATTTATAATTAAATTAATATTTTTATTTTCTACTTTATGTTAATTTAAATGGCTTGATAATATATCGAAAATTAATAAAATTGTCTCAATTTTGTAAGATTTTAAAGGTTTAAAGATTCATTTTTAGATTGTTTTCTTTTTGGACATTATTTGGAGTCAGTAACAAATATAAGTTTTTAACGAGTAAATTAATTATATATCTATTATTACAATAATTCCAACTATTTAACGAAAATTTAAATTAGCAAAAACATTTCACAAATTAGTAAAAAAATTTCAAAAAGAGCTAAATGGTTGCACTAAATAATGAAATATTTCAAAAGTAGCGAATGTCTTTCAACATTTAATGAAAATATTTAAAAAATTTGCCTAGAACAGCGTTTCTCAAACTATGGGTCGCGACCCAAATGGGGTCGGGAAGCGAAATGCTGGGGTAGAAAAAATTAAATTCAAACACTTGAATTTCAGTTTATATGTAATTTCACAAATGTCCAAACATTTAACTTCCAATATTTAACGTATGACAACATATGTATTTTCAATGTAGTTGGCTGTTGTGTTCATCTTAATAAGTGTGTAAATGACTTATATACTTGTACGTTTTAAATGTATGACAACATATGTATTTTCAGTGTAGTTGGCTGATTGTGTTCTTATGACAACATATGAATTTTCAGTGTAGTTGGCTGATTGTGTTCATCTGAAGTAAATGATTTATATACTTATATGTTTTATTCCATATTTAATACTTTGCCCAATATTTAACGTATGACAACACATGAATTTTCAGTGTAGTTGGTTGATTGTGTTCATCTTAATAAGTGTGTTATAAATTTTCAGTGTAGTTGGTTGATTGTGTTCATCTTAATAAGTGTGTAAATATACTTGTACGTTTTATTTCATATTTAATACCTGGGGTCGCGAAAGTAATTGGCTGATTGTGTTCATCTTAATAAGTGTATAAATGATGTAGTGATTGGTTGATTGTGTTCATCTTAATAAGTGTGTAAATGACTTATATACTTTCGTGGTTGTGTTCATCTTAATAAGTGTGTAAATGACTTATATACTTGTACGTTTTAAATGTATGACAACATATGTATTTTCAGTGTAGTTGGCTGATTGTGTTCTTATGACAACATATGAATTTTCAGTGTAGTTGGCTGATTGTGTTCATCTGAAGTAAATGATTTATATACTTATATGTTTTATTCCATATTTAATACTTTGCCCAATATTTAACGTATGACAACACATGAATTTTCAGTGTAGTTGGTTGATTGTGTTCATCTTAATAAGTGTGTTATAAATTTTCAGTGTAGTTGGTTGATTGTGTTCATCTTAATAAGTGTGTAAATATACTTGTACGTTTTATTTCATATTTAATACCTGGGGTCGCGAAAAGCTAGTAATGAAAAATGGGGTCATGAATGAAAAAAGTTTGAGAAGCGCTCGTAATAAAAAATGGGGTCACGAAAAATCTCATAATGAAAAATGGGGTCGTGAATGAAATGGGGTCATGCATGAAAAAAGTTTGAGAAGCGCTGATCTAGCAGAGCTAGTAATGAAAAATGGGGTCATGAATGAAAAAAGTTTGAGAAGCGCTCGTAATAAAAAATGGGGTCGCGAAAAATCTCGTAATGAAAAATGGGGTCGTGAATGAAAAAGGGTTGCGAAAAATCTCGTAATGAAAAATGGGGTCGTGAATGAAAAATGTTTGAGAAATGTTGGTATAGACAATAAATCGGCGAGTGCGTATTTCGTTCGCCATGAAAACCTAGAAGTATTGAAATTTTATAATGGAAAGATTTCAAAACTAAGATAAATTTTTCATCAATTAAGAAAAACATTTCACAATTATGACAAAAACAGATTGCTTATTAGCAGATTAAATATTTAATAAATATTTGAATTAAATTAAATATTCTATATCTATGCTAAATTTTATTATTTACTAATTCTAACTGAATTTTTAAGAATGAAGGAAATCAATTATAAATTTTTACTTGCATTCTTACCTAATTCAATGCAATTGAGGAGGCTTTTTCTGTGATCAAAAATATGCATTCAGTTAGGCCAAGACCTAAAAATTTGGAGAAGTTCATTCAAATCATCGAGTCAACTATAACAGTTATGAATGAAGGGATAAACTACAATAATTTTTTTATATCAATTTAAGATAATATGCCCAAAAGACCTATAATAGCATCCTTTCAATTAGTCGCATATTTCATTGGGTTTATAAAATATAGATTTTTTTCAAATATATCTTCATTTTTTGTATTACATATATATTGTAATCTTATAAATAATTCAACTGTAAATACTTAATTTGTTAATAAACAATTTGTGTTTGCCGTAATTATGAAAAACTTTTCTTAATTTTTGAAATCTTTCCATTAAATTTTAACATTTTTGCACAAATTTTTAAATGTTTTCGTTAAATGTTGAAACGTATCCGCTAATTTTGAAAAGATTTCACTATTTAGTTCAATAATTTCGTTCTTTTTGAATTTTTTCATTAATTTGTGAAATATTTTTAATAATTTACCAAAAGTTTTCGCTAAATAGTTGGAATTTGGCTGTAAAAATATAAAAGTTAGTCTATTAACATTTTTTTTTTTAATCTGATAGTTTTAAAATGAATCAAAAAATTTCATAGCATAAAATATTTTAATCGCTTTCAATTTTAGTAATTTAAATACAGGAATCTAAAGAATATTAAAATATTGAAGATATTAGGAGAAATTGGAGTTAATTGTGACACTTCAAAATTTTCAACAGCGTTATTTATAGTATTTCAATTAATAAAATAAAACAGAAATATGACTTACCTCAAAAAATCAGTAAGCGATGTGATAATATTTTGTCATCATAATCATAAAACTGTTAACTGCCCCTTTTAATTGGTTGGCCGGATAATGGCTAAAAGCGTAATAGGGTTCAGGTGATGGTCCAGGTTCGAATCCTGGATCCACTCTTCCGATATTTTTAGAAAAAGATCCATTCCGATCCATCGATCACCATCTTACATGTTCCAGCTAACCTACCAAGATTGAAGTTTGTCTATGATAAATTCTGAAATATTCTCCAACGTTTATTATCTGATAAAGATGCAAATAACGAACCCTTTGTAATTATTACAACTGATCCATATAATATTGGGCATCACTGAAAATATTATACAATTATCTGACACATAATTAGCATGTTTTTATTTTGAAAATGTATTTTGCATGCATTTAAAAAACAAACACCTATTATTAGCGCAATTTTTATAATTTCCTATCTAAAATTACTGGATATTATAAAAAATGTAAAAAATATATTATAATTGAACCAGTCTACTCTATAATTTATTAGATTAAACTATTAAATTAAGTTTATTCGGTAGCAGATAATTAGAGATACAGTGTATTAAACATTTCATTAAAATTATTTCGTTATAAACAAAATTAATCATATTACAAAATATATTTAAGTTTATCGTTAATTAGTTCTTCATAATTATTGAGAATTGAAAAATTTTAATGAAATATTTTCGTGCTTTTAATTATCAGCGATTCCAATTGAAATTAAAATTTGATTAATGTATTTTAATATTATACTTATTATTATTCTATTTTTATATTTTAATTTAATATTAATTTTAATTTAGAATATTTAATACAATATTCTATAAATTTATGGAATATAGTTTCGAAATTGAAAAAATTCTCTTAATGAAGAATTCTAAAAGAGAAATTAAATTTCTTTTTTAATATTCATTCAAAAATATTTTCTTATGTTTTATACGAAGTCACTATAAAAATACGAAGTAATTTATAAAAGTGACTTCATAAGGAACATTCCGTAAAAGTCATAAAGTCTTTTGAGGAATAAAAGACTTTATGGCTTTTATTCCTCAGAAGACTCATAAGAAGCATCTGTTTCTTATGAGATACTTATATTATTTCGTGTATCGTAATGAAAGCGAAATAATAAGGAATAGAAAAAAAAAAAAAACATTTTAAATGGACTACTAAATAAAATATGATTAGTAATTACAACTTTTATAAACATGATATTCCTATAAATTGTTAACTGTTAACTATTCGTATACGAGTTACTTGTCACTTTTGTCAATTTATACAATTATTAAATAAATTATGAATTTATTTTATTGATATGTTGAATTTATAGATAATTTATTCCTCTTAGTGTTTTATTAATTTAATGATTATGTCTTTGTTTCTTTCACAAATGACAAAAGAAACTAAGACAAATTTTTGGTTCACAAATGACAAAAGAAACTAAGACACAAATTTACAATGAAACTAACTTAAAATGAAATCAATCTATCAATTAGAGATTTTTCTTTCTTATTCTCTTAATCGCTTTAAAACAAGCTTTTGTAAGCCTATTCCTATTCCTTACAGTATAATTCAATACAATAGAAACGATTATAAATGGGCACAAAAACCTAAATTTGTTCAAGTAAATTATTTATAAAGAAACTCGCACAAATAAATTTATATAATGATTTATTTGTACGAGTTCTAATATACTTTTTATATTATTATCAATTCGTAATAAAGGAGCACATAAACATAAACATTAATCCAAAACTTCAAAGACGTACAGATAAGAGTTGTAAAATGCCTATCTCTATTCAGATATATAATTAAAGGGTAATTTTCTCGATTTAATTACTATTTAATAAATGTAGCCTTCGATTTGTGAAGAAGACTTTGCTTAGTTCCTATGTAAAAAAATTAAGAATTTCGGATTTATATTTTTTCTTACATTAAATGAATGTAGACATTAAATAAATATTTTAATAACGAATCACTTGAACATGAAATGGAAAGTAGATCTATAAAAGAAAGATAGGTCAGTAATTATATTTAATTATAACTAGACTACAACACTAATGTTTAGCTAAAATTATAATAAAGTTTTATAATTAGAAAATTTTTGTAGATGGAAAATTATTCTTACTCTTTTATCTGTTGTAAATCTAAGTTATAAATATCGAAACACAAAATTAGATAAATGTGTTAGCAGTTAAAAAATGAGAAATGTTTAAAAATAACTTTAAAAACTTAAATATTTTTATGTAAACAATATTTTCTCAAAGAGAGAGATACTAGATATATCAGCGGACGAAAAAATGATGAGATTGATAAATGATAAAAGTAAAAATAACATAGACCAAAGAGAAAAATAACTACTAAATAAAATGAGATGGATGTATTCGAGATATTAATTTAACAAGATAAATCAATATATGGGCCTAGTAAGAAGAATAAAGGATAAGCTATCTTGGATAGTTTTATTAGCTTCTCTTTATTATATAATTACATATTAAAAGAAGTAAAAATTTGATTCAAAATACTGTAAAAATTTTCTGAATTTTGATAATTATTCAGTTTTACTATAAAGAATTTAAAATTTACATCTCTCTTTAAATTACAATATTCGTAACTCTTTTTAGTAATAATTCAATTTTTTCACAATAATTTGACATTTTGAATTTAATGTTTATAAATTTGGAATTTTATTTATTTCTCGTTGATAGTAATTGCTTAATAATTTAAACTTTTATTTTAACATTAAAATTATCTTACTAATTTCTAATCCAGAATGTTTCTTATGTGAAATATATCGAGTTATATATTTTAAGAAATAATTTTTTGGATTAAATGATTATTTGCAAATCATGTTAGATTATGATTTAATTACCATTCGCTCAAAGGTAGACTTTATTATTTTTGTAAATTTCATAAAGACTGCATATCGAAAACCCAAAAAGTAAATTTCTTTTATAGTTAAATATTATTATAGAGTTTTGAATTATTTCCATATCTAAACACATAAATGGTAAAAGTATTTTAAATAAATTTTTTAAATTCTATTCTATGAAAGCTGTGTTGTTCATTGATTAAAATTCAAAGTTCTGAGTTTATTATGATTGTAAAAATACTTATATGATACTGATCAATACTGAATTTATAATTTGGTTCGCTTATTTATCACCTATAATTATTTAAAAAAATGAATTTATTAGCAAATATAACTATAATAACTTATATATTTGAAATGTTTTCAATGCTATGCAATATAAATTCAAAAGTAAGTTTCTATTATAAGATTTTGATTCGACAGGTTTTGCAAGTAATGTTGCTATAGATTATTTAGTTACTTTTTTTCCCCTTTAAATCTACTGCAAAATGTTTTTTATTTGAATTTTATTTTATCATAAACTATGATAGCTTGTGATTGATACGACAGATTTCTTTTTATCCTATTTAAAATACGGCAATCGATTGAAGCAGATAATATAAAACGAAAATAAAAACAATATATTGTCATAAGACATAAAGTTAAACATTGCTTGCAATGAAAAAAGAATTGTATCGGAATACAAATATCATGTGAAGAGCATTCAAATATTCAAAGGCGTATTTCTTCCTGTTAATAATTTTTGAATTTACACAAATTGTCTACTTAAAATTATTTTTCTCAGGGGCAAATGTTAATGTTTACTCTTGCTTATAAATAAAAAGAATAAATGCTCCTCCTTCACCTCTTGAGCAAGGGCAGCAACATTTGATGAAATAGAATGGTCAAAATTCTCTTAGAGGAAGTGTTTTTATAAAAGCATTAATAATAGAGGTAGGTTTAAAATAGTATACAGCATTTATTTTTATGAATTCTTTAGTTCTTTTTATTAAAAATAAAAAAGTGTCATAAAAATTAACATTTGCTTCCAAACCAAACGAAAAAGTAAAAATTAAATCATATTTTAACAATTAAAATGCAATTTTCTTCTGAAACATTTATCTTAGATAAGGTAATGCGAAATTATCAGGGTCAGCATGATCACATGTATAGAGCAGGTGAAGAGAACAATCAACGAATAAAGCCAAGAATTAATAAAGATAACAAGATTGGAGCAGTTATAATTATGTATTTAATGATAAATACAGAGAACCATATTATTTTTTTATCTTTCCTTATGAATGATGCACTTAATATAAGTCTATTATCGCAGTGTAACTTAACGAAGTTTAAGATATTAATTACAAAATTAATTGGGTACATAAAAATTAATTAGGAAAAATATATTGGCAGATTTACTAGAAGTGATAGGAAAGGATTAGATAAATATTCATAAGCTACATGCACTATGCCAATTCTGCATTCACCTCTTGAACTCTCTAATCTCTATAATCTTAGTTATATTTGAAAAGATGTCTCAATCATATACTTTTTAAGTAGAAAATAATAATATTTGAACATCCCTATTATTGAAATTCGATATAGCGAATTCATTATGTTAAAGTAATAAATATTCACCGACAAAAATGTGAATCGAGTAACGGGTAAATAGCATATAATTATTTAAAAAAAAGCAATTATAAAAGTGACTTTAGCATCCCCGTTGACCCACTGACCCTTGACACGACCATCTGCAAAATTACACTCGTTGTAATGAAGCAGGTTAGACGTGACGAGCGAATTTCGGAATTATATTAAGTGAGAAAATTATAAACTAAATTGATTTTTTTTGATTAATTAAAATTCATATCAATCATATAATAATTATCCTATTTTCGAAGATGACTCTAATTTATAAGCAGCACTGGTTTGTTTATAAGCAAGATAGTTCAAGACTGTATTCAATTTTAACTATAACTGACATTTTTACAAATTTTTAAAATATTTTTATAACTATATAATAGTAATAATTGTTTAAAAATATAAATAATGAATATAAAATTATCTATAATAGCAATAAAAATTAAAAAATGTCGATTTAAATTAAACAAGAATAATTTTATTGTTTTAAATCTAATTTAAAATTATTGTAATGTTATTGAATTTTTGATGTTACAACGAGTGAAAAACAATTATTTAGATAAATTTTGTGCTAAATTGCGATACTGTTATTTTAAGATATTGTTTATTTAATAAACAATATCTTAAAATATAAAAACATTTCATTCTATTGAGTTTATTTTCGAATAAAATAGATTATTATTAAATATTGCTTACTGTTTTCAAATTAAATTCAAAATAGAGTTTTTATTTATAATCTTTAGGTGAAATATGCGAAAAAAATTAAATAAAAAATTATAATTATACATATTTAAAACTTTTACTGCACTAATAAGCATATTGAAAAATTTATAAGTTCAATCATCTAAAATAACTTCTTATAAATTCATAGTGATTTTTCAATTTAAATTATTCTAGTATTAACTATTATCAATTTAAATCAGATGATTGGGACATAATTTATAAAGATTTACCTGTTTAATTTTCAATTTTATTGTATGCTTAATTATTTACTGTATACAACGAACTAACCTCATTTTTATCCAGGAAATTATCTCATTTGCATTCAAATTAATTAATATTAATTTAATCTCGAAAGTGAAATGCTAATGTAACATTAAAAAAATTATATAAATAAATTCACAACAGGTGTAAATGTAAGTATTTTATATTTTACTTGAGTTTTTTTATAGCCTACTCGGTATTTCAAAAGTTAATACGATACATTTCTTGATTTAATTCTACTTTATAGCAACATATCTAAACTAATCCATCTTAATGTTGTAGAAACTAAACATATTTTTTTCTTAAATGCATTCTATTCCACATGAATGAACGTATAATTTACAAGTGAAAAACAATTAATTTACGGGCAATGGATGCTTCAGGAATGTAAATAAGCTGTTATAAATTTATCCAACAGGCCTATAATGTGATAAAGTTCTTGTTTCCGTCTTAATATCTTGTTTAAAACAAATCATTATTATTCTAATGTCTTTATTTCTATTGAATTTATGTCGAGATGAATCGTCATTCTTTTTTTTTGTAATAGAATTAGGTTTATCAGTTCTAATTTTACCTTCAAGGGTGTAATTTTTTATATTCCATACTTGACACAATACTTATGCATATGTTAAAACCATAAGTAATTTATTGAGTGCTGTAAGTGTTTAGTTCGCATGCAGCTTACATAGGCGTTTTTTTGCTTCATACATATCCAGTATCGAGTTTTATCGCAATGTTAAATTTTAAAATACAGTAAATTGCCTACGGTATATGTTTTCGATTTCTATATCGCTGAATTAATCGAAGAAGGCTTTTTTTTATATCGATTTTTGAATTCACCTTATGCTTGATCCTTCATTCAAGCGTATCGTGTGACAGTATTTCTAACAGCATCAAGACCTGTTTTCATCCAGATTTTCGTGAAAGATACGAAGAGCCAGATAGATCTTTAGATAAAACTCAATTGTAAAATACCGGATGAGAAAATAGATATAATTTATGTGTTATTAATCGGCGAAGGCGAATTAGAATTTTCGTTTTATGGCATTTAAAATGATAGTGTCTTTAATTTTTATGTTTTGGTTCTAAGCATTATATAAAAACGAAGAAAAAAATATCAAGGAAATTTAAATATAAAATAAATTTTTAATTTTTGTGATATTTATCAAAGTTAGCTAATAAATAATTCAAATAATTTATTGAACAATGTGACAGTTAATCGATGACCGATTATTTCATGTTTTAAAAATACATCTTAAAGTATACAGGTAGAATTTTGTAAAGATGTGACAGATATCAATACTATTTCGATAAAAATAATATTCAATATAAAAAATTTCTTTTTTATCATGTTATTTTTTATAACATTTTGCATTAGAAATAAAACTTGATAAAAATTTTACATATTAAATTTTTTTAAATACTTTTTAGAATTGATAAAAAGTGTAAGTCTCATAAATTTTATTAAAGTAACAAAAATGATAATATATAAAATAGTTACTTTATATAAATGATAGTTTATCGAATGTGATAAAGCAAGAAGAGAAGTATCGTGAGAAAGATAATCAATAAACTTGTGGCTGAAAATGATATAAACATAACTAGTAATAAAAACAATTTAATTATTGATTAAACCAGTAATTCTTTATAGAAATGTCAAATAAATTAATTATATGACGCATCAATGAATAGTTGTTTGTATAGACTTCATTTTTAGATAACATTCAAACTAATAACATAAATTTTTTAGTATATAAAAATAATGTCAAGTATTAAACTGATGAGAAATGTAACTGCTTAAAAGAAAGACAACTTGAAGAAAAATATAAAAAATATAAACATCTTTTACTGCAGAATGGATGCTGCAACTATTGATAGATAAAACAGAGAATAAGAATTAATGAGACGAATTTAGATTATTATGAAACTTTAAAGAAAAACAGATTCGATTTTTTAGATTTCTAAAACAAATGACTATTCATTTAGCGTAGTGAGAAATTCAATGTAGAAATATTTAATATTTTGAATTCATATAGTTATGCCAGTTATATATTTTAGTTTTATTCAAATATTCTAAACACAATATAAGTGAAATCAAATCAAAATCTCTCTACATATAGGCTATATAATGTATACCTTCAAATAAAGTGTTAAAGGATGGATACATAATGATAAAATTATGATTAAAGAGTATTTAAATAACAATAAGATAATTAGAAATTGTAAGATAAATATTATAAAAATAATATAAGTATGTGAAATGTCTCCTCCTTGAATCGTATAAAAAAATTTTAAAATGAAATACAATATTTAATGTTATAAGAGTTTAGATCGTAATTTTATTATTGCAAAGAGTGAGTTATTCGAAAAAACTTTAATTAGATATTTTAATATATGTTGAGCTAAATTTTAATTATCTATAAAAAAATTGAAAATCAATCAATCAAAATAAATAAATAAGTAAAACGTGACATGTGGTTGATGTATCATGAATATGTTAAATTGTTGGCTCCTTCCTGGGGTAAAGTAATTTAACCTACAGGTACAATCTCTAAAAATGAGCATGATTAAGAAACTTTTCATTATCTATTCGAAAATTTATAACATGCTGAAAATCTTGATAAATAAATTGACTTATATATTCATAGATTATGTATTTAATTATTTTTTTAAATATTTAAATTAAATATTTTGGAAATTTTAAGTCTAGGGAACAATTTTAAAGCGTTATCAATTTCTCGCAACTAATATTTCTCAAATAAAAAAAAATTTAGATTTCTTTTTATTTATATACCTACTAACATTTCGGTATAAGAAAAAAGTATGTATAATTTATTAGTTAAAAAACTGTTTTATTAAAAGAAAGTTAAAATAAAAAGAATACCGGTACTTCAGCCAGTTCTAAATGTTAACATCAAATATGCATATTACTAAATACTCTTTTTAAATTATAGATCTACAGATTACTATACAATGCAGAGCAATATTTAGAATATAATGCAACATAAAAACAAGGGAGGGAGATAGAAAAAATATCTAATAATAATGCAGTTATTTAGAATTATTAGAAGGGTCAGATTCTTGTTTGTAAATTAATGTTTTTCTGAAGTTCAGAAATAGTAACTCGCAAAGCTGATATATATTCTAGAGACACTTCTATCAAAACATTAAAATTTTACGATTTCAAAACTAATTACATTTTTTAAATTAGATAAATTCCCCGATAAAGTTTTCAAACGTTAATTTTGCTTGCACTATTTAATTATCTGATTATGAACAGATATATAATTTTATAAGAGGAAAATTTTCCTTCTATATATATTATCAAGATAAAATTATATTAGAATAAATTATATTCGTTTTATTTTAATGCAATTTTAAATTAAACAAACATGACGGATTGTGGCTTTAACTAATGTATTATCTTATACATCATTCTCGCAATAGGACAAAATAATAATAATTAAAGGTAAAAGACTTTTGTTATAGCCAAACAAAGCGTCTTTTCGTATTAAAATTTTAAATTTTGATATATTTTAGGTGTACATATGACACATAACACATCAAGTAGTAATTAACTTGTCATTCTGCTTTAAGTCCTTGACTCGCATAATAAACAGATCTGGTACTTATTTACTGACTTGCGAGACGTGGATGCGCTCGTTTCTTTTCATACGAACTTCTTTCTAATCAGTACATCAACGACTTGTTCGAATTGCAGTTAAGGAGTCAATGAAATCTTCTCTTGTCCCGAAAATAAAAATAATGATCACATCATTTTAATTATGTAATTGACCCTACAGATTTTGTCGCAAAATATTAGGGAACTGTTTAATAATATGGTGTATAATATTTATTAATTTTTCTTTAATATTAGATAAGTTAATTATTTCGGATAGATTTAAGATCAATCTTTATTATTTCAACGCTAACATGAAAGTTTTTTATCTTTGTGGAATCAAGGAATAATTAAGGATTTCGTTCTACGTCCCGTGAACTTTCAGTTCTTAATATGGAAGTGTTGTAATAATTGCCAACTAACCGTTAAAAAAAAATCCAATTTTCCTACCACAAACAAACTTTAATTGGTAGTTTTTTTTTCTTTCTTCCCATTTTTTTCGCTTAAAGGAAGATTATTTCCGTCGATTTCGTTTTAACTTTAAAAATATACGATAGACGATTAACTGAGATAAGATCACTCGGCTAATATCCTTAAGCGAGAGGTCAAGGAACTAAGCGATTTATGCATTGATCTTATCGAATTTTCTTGCCATGTTAATGATCTGTTTTCGCCGCATGAACTTAACTCTGTCCTAAAATTTTAAGTACTTCTTTAACAAGTCAGTTTATTGCATCTTATCAACTATAAATTGATTGCCTTGGAGAAAGATGTTAAGAACTTGTAATATCCGAAACAAGAATTAACTACATTAATATTTAGCGTAAGCTAACTAAAAATATTACTAATCTCGAAAATTGATAATGTAGACTATAATATAATCTAATGTTTAAAAATTCAAATATAATTTGAAGGCGCATTTACTCATGAACACACTTAAGCAATAATATTCACAAAATTATACGTTCTTTTAATGAATTGAACATTCGAACGTGTTTTTTTTTCATAAGATTTATTTATTATGAATTTTAATTTCACGTAACTATAGATATTAAAAAAATTACAGAAATATTTACCGGATTACGTTATTTATAAAAGAATCTTGACAAGAAATATCTGTCGCGTCATATTTTTAAATAGTTAGACGTCTTATTACTGTAAAGGAGGAAATAATTTTCAGGACAAGAATTCAATTATTCATCAAATTAAATTAATATTTCAACAACATCGACTATGATATATGAAGTTTGACAAAACATGAACATATCAATCAGGTACAGAATTTAGAAAATAGCAATAAATTGATGTAGTCCCCTTTAATCGGTCAACTTATATTTGTCTTTCATCTGGAGGAGACCTGCCGACGAACCGAAAACATAAATAACTGTCTCGAAAAGATCTTGACCTCTAAGGAACAGCTTGTTATTATTCATCCTACAGAACTATTAGTTATTACCCTCTAACCACCTACTCTGTTAAACATCGTAGAAGAATATTAAATCAAAGAATTATCTCGATGATTCTAAAGGGTATGAAGATAAGTGATTGTATTGATCACTAATAATAACAAAAGAAGTCAATGACCAATTTTTCGTCCAAATGTCGTCCTTATGAGAAAATAGTCCTTATTCTCATATTTCTAATCAACGTATCTGACAACTTTCTTCTTTTATAATTGATAAGCACTTATCTCTCTTTCTCTCTACTAACTTGTCATGTTTCAAGAATGAAAGAAAGAATTTTTTTTAATATTACATCCGAACAGGTTCATTACTGAGATACACTTATCGTGGTATTTAAGAAAGAGATTCTGTCCGCCCTAAGAATCTCTAAACACTAAGATTATGATAACTTCAATTAACTTAATCTTATAAGATGACGGTATTCTATGCTTCTCAGTAATGTACTTTTGTCTGACAGTGGATATCTTCATAAATTAACTAATATCTAAATTTAATGTCTTTTGGAATTATGATAATTTCCTATGTTTAAACTTATTTAAATTACTGTAGTATATATTTATTTTAATTGTGCTGTTTCAGTAAAATTTATCATATCTTATTATGAACATTGTTACGCTTTGAATAATTTGAAAGAAAATATAAAAAATGTTCTGTTTCAATTGATAGATTGATAAAATAAAAGGAAAAAGTTAAATAATTATATCTATGAGAAAACATTACTTTATAACAAGAATGTTTTTCTTTTAAAGATAATAGAAAAAATACAAGTTTTGAATAGAATATAAAACTACAGAGTTATTTATATCCATGTCTTATTTTTTATAGTTTAATATTTAATAAAAACATAGATTAATGAAAACATAATTCTATTTTCCATAATTGTAAAGATAATGCAATATTACATTATGATAATTATCATTAATATAAATATTTTAATGAAAATATGCATAATTTTTTCCTTATAAACTTATTAACTTTATAAAACATTAAATATCATTTCAGATGATTATCTTTTTTATTAAAAGTAACATAAGTTATCTTTAAATAAGGAAAATTAGCCTATAAAGAGAATATCATAATCTGGATAAACACTTATCTATTTTAAAAGCAAAAACCTTTTCTATAAATTATATTGAAGTATAAATATATAATATATTTTTAAAAAGACGATTTGGATAAACTCATATCTATTTTAAAAGCAGAAACCTTTTCTATAAATTATATTGAAGTATAAATATATAATATATTTTTAAAAAGACGAACGGTAAACTTTAAAATTTATGATTAAATTTTCTTGCGCATTCTTCAGCACCTTTCATTAATAATCAAAGTGAATTCATTCTGACATGAAGAAAGTCGTAAATGTCATTTTAAATACACTACTATTTCAATATATCATTTCTGCTTGATGTAAAATGTCAAAAACCATAATATAATCAGAAAGAAAAATTCCAAGAATATTTTCTCGTAAAAGAATAAGATTAAATTTAAACAAGTTTTTAACTGTTTATATAAATTTTTATAAATTTAACTTGGAAATTCATAATTTCGAAGAGTAGTTTCAACAATTCGATGTAAAAATAATCAATCTAAATAATTAGCTAATTAATTATTTAAAAGTGGAATCTTATATTGCTAATCGGAGGATTATATTTATGGTTACTATAGTAATTTCGGAATTTTAAAATATATTATTATATAGCAAAGTTGTATGAGTTGTTTGAGCTATCCGAATATTATGTGATTTTTAAATCTTTTTGATTAGAAGATATAAAGAAAAATGTCTCTAAACTAATGATTTTGATATAGCTTAAACAGTACATGTTATAGCAATAAAGTAATAACTTCTGAATTATTGATAAATATTAATAATTATTCACAATCCGAATGACTTGGCAGATCTTTCTAAAGTTTGCAACGATGCGGGCATAAAACGAAAACATGTTATTTTCTTACTGTAATCCATTTTAATTTCTGCTCTAAACAAATAAGCTATAAGATTAAGAAGAAGAAATAAGTTTTGTAGTAATTATAACATCAAAATTATTAAAATTATAAAATAACATAAAAACGTATGAACAAAATAAACATAAAATTTGAATTGGTATATTCATTCCTACAGCGCCTTATTTAACAGTTCAACATTTTTGTTATAATTTTGTAATATAAGTTAACTTTTTAATAAGGATAATATATTATCATCTTAATAATAAGAATTTTAATTTTTCAAATGTAGAAAATAGAGAGATGTGGACAGTGACTCTAAGCCAAGTACAGTAATCACTGGCCGACTCTTATTACAGAAGTCATTACGGACTAAATTCAAATTTGTTGTAATTTTCGTTCTAAGTTAGATATTATTAATCTGACAATACTATTCGAGAAAAGTATTCAATAAAAAATGATTGCCAAATTTAGCTTTCAAATCCAATTGATAAAAGAACTAAAAAGTTTAAAAATTGCAAAAATCGGCGAAAGAGCGTCGGTTTTCTTCTACCATAAACGATCATACATAAAATTTTAGTGTCATAATTTACTGCAAAATGAAGCAAATCTCATCAATATCTTAATTAATACAAATATTCCATACGTATCCTGAGGATAGAAATCCTTAATTAACTAACACGTTAAAAGAACTAAAAAGTTTAAAAATTGCAAAAATCGGCGAAAGAGCGTCGGTTTTCTTCTTCCGCAGACTCTTATACAAGATGCATCGTTCAACTGATATGATGAAATTTGATATATAGGTATTTCTTAAATTAATGGAAATGCCCTGGAAATTTCAGAACATTTGGATCAAAATATAGGGCCCGTTTTCCATAAACACCTATATATATAGCATTAATCATTTTTGACCAAATTTGGAATAACTTAGGTCTATAGGTATATTCTAGCTCAAAATCAACTGAAAATTTTGGCCCAATCGGACTAATATTAAAAGGTATAGAAGATAGTTAATTTTTTTCTCTAGAAATGTCTCTATAATTCACATTATTCACCGATTTCAACAAATCTAAATGTTACGTTATTTAATTGAAAACTTCAGCCCAATAAGGCTAAAATTAAGGGAATAAGAGATCTTTTTATCGTGAACTCTTCTACGGATTGCATCGCTCAACCGATTTGATCAAATTTGATATATATATACATTTATTATTTTACTAAAGGTTTCCTAAAATTTCTGATTCAATCGAATTAAAAAAATAATGTATTTAATGATGTATTAACATATCGTTAGAATGTCTTTTTTAGAAAAATGGTCTTTATCTAAAAAATAAATACTATCCAATCAAGAGCATATCATATGTAAAAAACTAAGCCAAATACAGCATTTTATTAAATGCTGTATTTTATTAAATTAAGATATTTGTTGAAATTTAGATGTGACTTTTTGGTTGACGTTATTGTTTTATTTTCATAAATCGTCAACCAAATAGACACATCTAAATTGTAACAAGCATCCTAATTTCTTAGTATTGTATTTAATTAATTACATATTAAATTAATTGCTTTAATTATTTTTTTTTTGCATATTAGATGTTTTTGATTGTATTTAAATTTAAAAGCGGAGTATCAATAAGATTGTTTAGGAATATTTAAAAACAACCTTATTTTTTATGTCTTAAGAAAATTTCTCCTTTAAGGAACGAGTTTGTTATTTTATATTTATCAAATGTAAATTTAAGCATTAATATTATCAAAAACATTTAAATCAAGCTTATATATATATATATAACTTCTGATATTCATTGTAGCTGAGGAGGATTTATCTATATCAAATTGAAAGCGCTTCTAAGTTTACTGTGTTTTTATTATTATGTATATTTTTTCTGCCATAGTGCTGTTAAATATAATATAGAGATAGAATGGGATAATGCTAAAATCATAGAACAGGTAGGTAAGGAAGAGCATAAATATCTAATAGAGGCATTGGAGATAGTGAAAAGACAAAAGGATGAGAAGTTAGTAAACGAAAAAGTAACAGGGATAAGGAGTTCTGTCGAACAACTTCGAAGAAATACGACGACATTATAGATGGTATTTCGATCAGCTTGCGAACTTTGTCCACAATAATAATAAATCGCTGAGAATGTTTATATCAGGTGTCTGCCACATAGTCGCGAATTGGACACCTATCTCGACGAATGTTCGAGAAATAAACATCCTTGTTGTTAGCCTGGGAAGAAGGGTCAAAAAGGGTCACAGATATTTAACCAGCAGTTGCTCACTCGTTCAAGGCTTGCTTGTTCCACCATCATCCGAATTCGCTGGCTCCACGACTGCTGCATCAGCTATTCCGCGACAGCCGCATCGGCTTTTTCCCAAGCGCCGGATCTACTTGTGCCACATATCCGCCATTCTCATACGATTTCCCGACCACTGCTCTTTTCTTTCACCCGTCTTAGCCTAGTAGTTAACTGGTGCTGGGACGAATTCTTTCAACTTCGACTTTGGATCGTCGAGTCTATACTTTTCCTGTGGGAGGATAAAATAAGCCATCTGTTCCGTACATAAGACTTCTTGTTCCAGTCATCTCCTTTGTGTGCATCTCCAATTTCTGATACGAACTAAAGACTGTGTAATTTAGAGACTAAAGACTGTAACTTTTGAACAGAGACCGTCTCATCAAGCTTCTTCAACATTTGTATCTTCCAATTGTATTTCCGGAGAACTGAGAAATTACAAATCAGGTATTTCTCTTCTCAGTGTAAAATTTTAATTCACTTGTACAGTTAATGAAATCTCTCATAAATAAAGGAAGCTGTTCGAACATTGTCTCTGTTTTATCTGCCGAACTTCATTACCTGTCCTTACGCGCATCGCTCACCACTCTTTAGGCCAACGCCTGTCAACATCGTCCTTGGGTCTGCAGGCCGTGCGGGCCTTACAATTTTATAAAAATAAATTTTGTGCTTTTTATAACACACTATTGTTATTTTTTCTATAATTTACTAATCCAAAATAATGTAGATCGTTATCAGAAATCCATTCAAAACAAGCTTCACTGAACTTATCCTTGAACTTCAATTGGGGACAAACTGTGCTACTGTAACTATAATATTAACTTTTATATTAATATTTTTATTAATATTAAACTAAATATACTATAAGTAGATTTGCTATAACGATATTGCACTTGTTAAATAATTAACAAATTAATTAAAGATGTAAGCATTTTTCAATACAGTATTAAAATATTTACAAAATACCATATGCCAAAAAATGCTTCCTTGTTATATAGGAGATTTAAAGTGAAATAAAAAATATGCAATTTAATCAGTTGTAATATTGAGAAAACAAACTTTCCAGAAATATAAAAATGTATAAAAGCACATCTGTACTTCTCCTATCCGTGCTACTATACAAACATGACATCACTGCAATTAATGCTACTACGGTAACAAGATCTAAATAAAAACAACAAATAAAATTATTTCAATGATATTTTAATATTAACTGATTTACGGTTATTGTTGCGAGAAGGAGTTACTTTTCATTTGGGTCAGGTCCTCGTCCACTGATTTTGTGTCATTTGTAGCCAACAATAGTTTGGTTTTTAGTTTATCTCCTAACTTAAAATGCAGTATGAATTAACAGATATCAAAAGAATAGTCAAAGATTTTTAATATCATAATCTGATTGATTACCTTAGAGGCATTGCATACAACTTTGAGTTTTAAACAATAATAATGTGCATTTATTATATTAAAACAAAAATTGGAATCATTAAAAACTTGATGTATTATTTACATTTTATAGCCTATTCATTATCTACAGGGGGCAAAATGTGGGAAGCGAAATGTGAGGGGCTACTTTTCTGGACCACAATCAAGATATAGAAAACATGCTCACTACTTGGATGCAGACAAATACTTAATACTTCTAAATGGAATCAAGGTTTAAAGTTTGTTCAATTAATGAAGAATAGCTCATTCCATAGTGATATAAAATGGACTCTTTATAAAGCTATTGTTTGGATGCTTACATAAGCATGATTAGCTTTGTCTAACATTTCACATGAAACTTTGGTATTTATATAATCTGAAGATTTAAAAAATGTGATAGGAAACATTCAAATGTTTGGAAATGCTCAAATAGTAATAGTTCTGGGTGTTCATATCAGTTCAAATCAAATCAAGATTTGATGATAACTGATCTGGATGAGTCAACAAAAGAAATTAAATGGCTAAGGGAAAAAGCATTCTCATCTCTTTCAATTCAAGTGAAAAGAATGATTTCTGATCATAGTCTTTCATATGTAAAAAAAAAAGCAGCACAGTTAGAATCATGGAAAATAGGATTTTATACAAAAACCGACTTTTGAAAAAACTGGTTTTTGAATTCCAGTATTTCGGAAAAACCAGTTTTCAAATTTTTGTCCAAACAAAAAAAATATATATATATTCTTTAAAGTCCCTAATAACTGCTATCACTTATTAAAATCGAATATATAAGCTTAATATATTCGATTTTCTCCGTGGATGTGGTAAATTAACAATTACTTCATTGAAGAATTAAATATGAAAATAAATGTAGCAAAATACTATTTCTCATAATATTAATAAGTGATAGCAGTTATTAGTGACTTTAAAGAAAGATATTTCTTTAACTTTTAAACTTGATCTTATTCATCATCATCAGCTGCTTATATTTACGAAGCAAAAGTTTCATTTATACAGATACAGTATAATAATATATAACAGGTAAGTGTAACATAAAATTATATTTTTTTCAATAACAATTTTAATCAGCATATAACTATTATTTCAATCAATCTCATAAGTATTCATGATTATATAAATATTAAACATTAAGTTTTGCTATTATAATTTTATTTCCTCGAATGATTAATCATTTTTCTTGGACCATAATGAGAAAGAAAGAAAGGCTTTTAAAAATTTCTACAGATGTTAAACAGTCTATAACGATATAATTAATTTTTTTATTATGCGATTTTACATGATATTTCTTAGTACCATCTAAGATTCATTTAGTAGCGCTCTTACATTCGTTAAAAGAACCAAATTAACTGAATATTAATTAAAATATTCATCCGAAAGTATCTAAATTGATTTACTAACTGAATAAATGCTATCATAATAAATGACAATTCGGTTTATAGATTTTCAAAATGGAAATAATCAAAAATACAACTTACTTGTTATAAATTGAACATAAATTTTATCTTAAAAAATTGTTCCTTCCTTCTAATAATTTCATCAGTTTGAGAATTTTTTGATATTTCTTTCATTACTGTTGTATAAGAAATTTTATCGAAAAAATCTAAATTATTTTTATTACAATTTTATTTTTTAAAATTAGTTTTCTTTAAACAAATTTATTTTAACATCTTACATAAATCTGTTTTCTTTTGATCCGAAAGAAATTTAAAGACTTTTTCGAATCATAATTTTTCTAACATTTTAATATTTCGTATAGGAAAATGTAAAATATCATAAAAGAAGAAAACTAATATCCGAATATTATGCAAAAGAAGTCTTTATCTTGTTGTTTATTAAGCAAGCTGACGGCGGAGCAGTTCACTTCCATGACCTTAGGCGTCAACTACTGACAGCTGAAGTCAAAGGTTATCTGACAAACACCAGACTGGGCAGGCTATTCTGTCGGGGGTGTTGATGTGATCCAAACATTCGGCTAAGACCTAATTTCTGACTAAAGGACACCCTTAAGATTTCTTTCAAGGAGAAGCGATTTAAAATATGAATCAGGAATGAAGGATTTTCGGGTCAGTCTGGGTTAATTATACATAAAAATAACATCTAGTAATTATTAATTTTAAGGAAGAATTCTTTAGAAAATCTTTTTTTAATAAGTTCAGTTGGAAAGCGTATTATATCTTATTGACTAATGTGCTTATTTTTAGAATATGTAATTTCTTTCTTACAGATGAAGAAAACAAAACAAAACTTATTAAACGAAGTCTAAGTTGCATTAATAAATTTTCTCTTTTGCATAAAAACTATCCTATTTCTTTGTGATATTTCCTTCGTCTTTTATCAATCTTATTCACCATTTATCTTGCTTCAGACAAGTAAAATTAGTTTTAACGTCAATTCTTGTTTACTCGCTTTATGATGTATGCCTTTTTTATTTAAATAAGCATACCAAAGAAGATATGTTTTTGTAAAATTTCGGAAGCAAGAATTTTTCATTTTTTTCCCATTACAATATTATTATTATTATTGTTTTTTACTCTCTATCAATTATGTTTCGACGTTATATTATAGATTAGATTTCAAGTTAGATTTAAATGAATTGCGATAGATGGATATTTATCCAATTGGTTAATTATACTTTTATGAATTGCAAAAATATGAAGATGAAAAATAACAATAATTGTTACGAGCCTATGGGCAATTCACGAAATACAACATAAATAGGATCTTTTTAGCCTTAGGTTAAATCTAACTTCCGCCAATCCTAGTAAGTTGTAAGATGAAGCCGATAAATTCACATATTGTAATAAGTACTTTTAAAAAAATCAGTTTTTAAATTTTCATGCATGAAAGGCATAATTATCTTCTTGGATCTTGTGGTTAAAGCCTCTTTGTTCCGCTAGATTTAAATGTAGTGTACATTAAAAATCACACGATGTACTTTTAAACTCTCATGCTGTTTAAGTACAACGTAATTTTGTAGTTAAGTACGTTTTATTGCAAATTATCTAATGAGATTTAAATGGATACCCAATTTATATTTAAATAATAAATAACGTGGGGCACAAGTTCAAAACGTGCAAACACTTAACTATCTATCAAGTCACAACCTTTATTGAAAATAAAATATTAATATTTTTTTAAATTAATTTTTACGAATACAAGAAATTCTTGAGTATTCTGATTAAGTAGTAGTTAAAAATTTCGTGGTTTACTTAACGAAGGATTAAGCAAATAAATCTAAACGTATATGCATAATTTTTATTTTTTAATTTATTTCTATCTAATTAAATATGATTTATTATTAACGTGATTTTAAATAAAATGACTTAATAAAACAATAATTAGAATTATGTGAATTTATACTACAAAAGAAACATTAATAATGTGGTTTGTAAAATTTCTAAAATTCAAGATAAGCATAATTTATTCGCAGAAAGTAAAGCTTTATAGGCTAACATAATATTTTGAACATGACTTTTTAAATAATATTATGTTATACAGAATACTAATGCAAACGATAATTCTTTCGTTATTTGTATAACCCATAAAAAGCTGAGACCAGTTGATAGTGTTTTGGGGATAAACGCAATTTATAAGCTCACTCATACTCTTATACGATAATAAATATTAACTTAGTACTTTTATGAATAAATATTAGTTCGTAGCCTATACATTTAACTGTATACGAATAATTGAAAAAATATATGAAACGTTTCATTCCCAAATCATCCTAATGGGTCTGGAAATGAACCACTGTTACGTGATTAACATTCATTCTAACTTTTAAATTCGATGCTTTATGCCAACAACGATTGAATAATTAACGAAAAGTTTGCCCAATTTTTATTAGATTTTGTTTAATTTTTAACAAATAATGTTAATTTGTTAATAAATCGCTGAACAAACGAATTATTCTTGCATTTTTTGTTAATCTGAATTGAGAACTGAGTAGGGTATTAAAATTTAATATAATGAATGAAAAAATAGTTTTATAGCTATTTTTATTTGCTCAAACAGGACTTTAAACATAAAATTATTTTATTTTTCTTACTTATAAACTTGGAAGGAACTTAATCTTAGATATAATGCAATAAAGTAAACAGAGTGCTATAAATCTTGAATCTAAATAATTCTTCAAACTCAAACAGCGATATTAATAAAACTGATTTATAATAATCGTCATGCAACCCTTCATTAATTATTATCAACGGTTATAAACACATAAAATGGATTTAACCATAAACAAATGTTTATTCAAATTAAGTTTATCGTCAATAATATTTTACTATTACACAAACGTGATTAAAATTTTATCGGTTAAAATTATGATTCAATTCTTCATTATTCAGAAATTAAAATTTATTTAAACGTTTTCCTTTACTAAATCTTCAAAAATGCTAACTTATACCGTGAGATAAGACAGATTTATATCGAGTTGCAAAAAACGTTAAAATATCGTAAATATAACGGCAATTTTAATGATTTTGTTCACAAAAGAAAGTTTTTTTGGTTTATAAATATAGCATTAATTATTGATTAATTTAATATACAATTAAAATGTAAATACGTACTTTTTAATTATTTGCACATTTACGAAATATATCATACAGTATTTGGAAATTTCGAACTTTAGCGGTGATACGCAGCAACAGAGAGCATAGGTCTAGGTCTAACTAACTAACGTTTACAAACAATGCATTTCTCCATCTCATATTAAGGAAAAAAGAGTCAGTGGGAAAGATTAAAACAATAGAACTCATTCGATGATTGATCACCAGCCAATTAATTTGTTTTAAACGTAAAGTTCTGTTAATGTTAACACCAAAGGTGTACATTCGACCCGACTTATGCATTGATTCTCACAGCTTCCGCAAGAGGGCATTAAATGTCAGTGAGGCCATCACGATATGTTAGAACTGTTTTACTGTCACGTATATGCTTTTCTGTTCGTGTGGTGCAGAGTCAAGGGTCATTATTGTATGGCTGGTATGATCAGCAGTGGGAGAATGTGACGTGATGAGAAAGACCTTTTTGGATTTTTAAATAACTTTCCTTTCAAATTGTATTTTAAATAAGGTTACCAGAGATTAATTTGATAACCGCATATAACGTTTTCTATATGAAAAACCAAAGAAATATAATTTTTCCATTAAGTTTAAAGTTATGATAACCATTAATTATTATTTTTTAGGAATCAAATACCGGTAACATAATAATAATAATAATAAACTAATATTAATACTAAGATGGAACTAACATTATTTATAATTTCGAAAGCTGATTAGAAATAAATTTAACTTTCAAAATCTGTTTGACCAAAATTTTTTTGCCTAATATTATGAAATATACAGTTTTAATTTGATAATTTTTATTTACCTGCAAGGGGGTCTCAAATTGCTGTTTGCATAAGTAACAAAAAGGAAGATTGTTTAATTAAATAAACTGTAATTAACGATATTTTTCATTCGATTTAACTTTTATTTAATTGTATTAACATGAAATTCGTTAATTTTCAAGAAAAAAATTATTTTCTGATTCAATTTTCGATCGAAATCAACCTTTAACCAAACACAGCAATTTAATATAAAGTTGAAAATAAGTATTTTAAGCTTCCATTTCATATCCGAAAGAATCGGTTTATGCATTCATAATTTTTAAATTAAACCCAGATACGGATCCATTCTTAAAATGATAGATAGCTAAATAAAAATAATATAATGGCTACTGCTTAATATTCTAACATTCCATACTTTCCGATACATATTAATGTTCAAGGAATAAATTTAACTAGCCATATAAAATAATCTAACAATGATAGATTTACTTTATGTAAAATTCAATTTATTGTGAGTATAAAATTAATATATTAAAAATATGTTTTTATTCAAAATGATATTTTAGTCTATAATTAATCTCATAGATGGCGATACCATCCATTAACACGTTTATTACGTAAACAATTAAAATGTAAACGACAATAAATTACGCATTAAATATTTCAATTACATAAAATTAACATTAATGATGATAAAATATACTCCGAATGTCGTACTTTCTACTTCGTTTCACGTTTGATAGTTGTTACATCTATAATGAAATTTAGGCCTAAGAATACTAGTTTATCCGGATGATATACAAAAGTAAACGATATGTAGGAGCAATTATCACATCGGGTCAAACAACTTACTTTAATGTCGAAGGGTGGAACGCGGAACTACGGATTACGATCAGATATATTTGATTCATTTTCTCATATTTATGATTTATTAAACATTATACTGTATGAAACAATTGGTAAAAGCAATCTTGTTTTTTTTTTTATAGGAAAAAATAAAATGTAAACATTTGACTGATTTAACTTTTCTAATAAAAATGTTGGAATTGAAAATGTGGTATGGAATATTTTATAAAAATTTATTTAAAAATTCACATTGAACAGGATTATAAACCGCACTTATTTAGTGTAGGAAACAAAATATAATGTATTATGAAAATAATTTAATTCTATGTGAAGATCACTCTTATTTTCTATAAATTGATATTGATTATAAGCATTATAAAGGCAACATCATTGTGCAAGACAAGTAAGTTATAACATTTCCTATTAATCAGAAAGCTAAAATGCATTAAAAGATAAATTATTAACACGTTCGAATGTTCAATTCATTAAAAAGAACGTATAATTTTGTGAATATTATTGTTTAAGTGTGTTCATGAGTAAATGCGCCTTCAAATTATATTTGAATTTT
>AYEL01063883.1:0-68120 GCA_000484575.1 Olivierus martensii
ATTATAAAATTCAAACTCGTCTCTTATTCTCAAACCAGATTCGTTTCTTATTAAAGATTATAACAGTACTGTCAGCAATGCTATTAAATAATTATTTAAAATTTAAATTTTCAGATTTTAATTGATTTATCTTATTAATAAAATGTCAGAAATGTTTTATATAGCAATATTTTAAATGCTAAAAATTCAGTATTTTTGTCTTTTACAGATTGGCAACATTTATTGTACATTGAATTTTCATCTCTCTATTGCTTTATTTTCTTAATAAATTAAATCTGAATGCAATACTGTATACTTATATTTTATGATAATATATATAGAAAAACTTATAATATATTTGATATTACATTTTTTATAAGATAATGTCCATCAAAAGTTCTTTCTGAGAAAAAAAATCTCATTACTATTCCAAGATAAGCTTAAGCTTAATGCAAAACAGAAAGTAGCTGACCTTCCCACGGATCCTAAAAGGAAGTCTATGTATAAAACAAAGGCCTAAATATTGTCCATGTCATGACGCTAATATTTGACAGTACTGTACAGAAGGTCGTACAGGGAAGGGTGTGGACGACCTCAACCGGACAAGTTTCTTGGAATGTCGAACATTACATGCCATCAAGGTTAATAGATTTCGATAAATGTATAAAAGACGCTAGTGCCGAATTCAGATTATCGTTCATACTCGAACAATAACAAATCAATCATGAAGGCAATGGTAAGTATCTAACATTTAATATACTGTATTGCATTTTTCCATAAAGACAGATTATTCATATTGCCTTTATATAGATCGCAGCTGTTCTTTTCGCCCTCGTGGCCACCTCTTTTGCCGGATACCTTGGAGGATTAGGTTATGGAGGATACTATGGTGGTTATGGCGGTTATGGTTTTAGAGGATTCCCAGTAGGACGCGCCGTCGCTTACAGCACAAGCATCCGTCATCCAGGATATGGTTACGGTTTAGGATACGGTGGCTATGGATATGGTCTCGGATATGGAGGATATGGAGGATATGGTCTCGGATATGGAGGTTATGGTCTTGGTCTCGGTTATGGCCTCGGCTATGGACATGGTCACGGTAAATTCTGGTAAAAATATTAAACGGTAAGTTTTTAATATCAATGAAATTAATATTATGTTATTATACCCATTTTTGCTTTGATTTATACTTAAATATATGAATTTTCTTTATTGCAGATTCCCTGCCGGACGTAAATAATTTGAATGTATATAAAGTTGCAGTTAAGTTTATAAATAAAAAGACATTTCGGTTTAATTTGTCTCTTTATTCATATTTATTCGACAATTAAAATTTCATATATTTTTCATTTAAGCATTTCCGGTTTAATCGGGAAAAAATTTCCTATTCTCCACATTTGCCCCATTCTATCTTTGATCTACACATCCCTGGTTGAGTTCCAAAATTGTCTCACCGATTAGTAACTTCCGATTAAGAAACGGGACGAAATGCGAGACATTTCAAAATTCAATAAATATAAGACATCTATAGTCTATTTACTGAGTTTACCCCTAGAAAAGTCGTTACATGTGATGTCATAGTCTTTAAACCAATAACAGCGAAGACGGAAATATCACTTAGTTCTTCCTGTTTTAACGATGTTTATTAACAATTAACAGAAAGTTCAAACAAAATAAAATGGCCAGTCAATTAGTATGCACAGTAAAATTAGTGGATATTAATTATATATTTGAAACCAACTATTCGTAGAATTCATGGCATCATGGAAACTGTTTAGAAGAAAATATTAATTTAATTTTGTTTAGAAATATTATAATTTTTTATATATATATTCTAAACATTAAAGAGGAGACTCAAAAATCTATTAATTTTCACTTAATGCTTTTGCCTGCCACGCAAGAAGACCGGGTTTGCGTTCCGGGTCCAGCATCTTCTGAAATGTTTTTCGGAGTTCTGGGCCCGGCTCGGCAATCCTCGTCCTTCGCCTTCCGTCATTACGGGTCGCTCATACTCTTGATGGGGCCAGTCGTCAGATGGAAGATTGAATTCAACGCTGGACCCAGATCTCTACTGAGAAAACTTTTATGCGGATGAGACCTAGGAATTGAATTCAGTTCCTTCAGGGTGAAAGCACAGCATATTTCCACCGCTGCCATTCAGCCCACTATAAAAGGTATTAGAAAGATCAGATTAGCTATTTTAGAAATCGATTAGATAGCTGTGAAGGATCCAATTTAATTTTGGATCCCATATATTCAGATTATTTAAAATGAGTCCAGATTCGGTCCAGTGAATCCCATTCTACATTCATGGTCAATCACAACACAAGTGTGAGAGGCCGGTAGGTTCTAGATAACACTTTCTATTTGGAAAATTTCACGAAGATCAAATTTAAGATCAATTGAAAATAACATTTCTTTTCAATATAACTGTAATTAATAAAACAGATTAGTTAAAAACATTTCTTATAAATATTTCGATAAAAAATACAAAAATAATTATACAAATAATAATTTAAGTTTATATGATTTTTATTGGCCATATTGACGATAAATAAAAATAGAATTGATCATATATCTTTTCATTGATATGATACCCATTCCTTTCACCTGAAGGACAGGGATTAAATTCCGTGTTCATATTCTTATTGTTTTAGTAGCGTCTGTGACCTCCTATTGATTCCTATTCCTCAATGCAGTTGCAGCGATTCCAGTTTGTGAAGGTTTTCTAACTAGTCCTCTGTCTGATACCGTCATCGATATATATGGATATCATTCATGCAAACTCTGTCAATAAATTCAAATAGCATGTTGATATATGACTGGATTCAGCATTTGTCTATGTAGGAAATATTTTATATTCAGAATGTAACAATAATTTTCCATAATGCTCTTCCGTCGTTTTGCAAGCAGACAGAGATAGCAGATAGAGATCAGTCAGCAGGATGGTCTCGATGGAAGAGGGAGGTGCGGAACTCGGAATTGAATCTGAAGGATCCAAGTTTCCTTCTAAAGCATCCATAGATTTTTTTAGGAGCGGTTTCAGCTCATTGAACTCCATCCTCCATCTGACGATTGGTCCCATCAGGATGTGGGGCATGAATAACAGCCAATGTTGGATTCCATCCAATATCGATAGCAAATGAAGAATGCAGATGAGAAATCTGGCCCAGATTTCTCATCTGCATTCTTCATTTGCTATGGATATTGGATGGAATCCAACATTGGCTGCTATTCACGCCCCACATCCTGATGGAACCAATCGTCAGATGGAGGATGGAGTTCAATGAGCATCTGCAATTATAAATTAATTAATGATATTTTATATCAATTTAGTTTTAATATAGAAGCGAATTTGAAAAAAATGTTAATAAAAGTATGTAATATAAAAAAAAATTATATGTAAAAAATAAAATAAGAATACATAAAAATTCAATAAAGTTTTAAAAGAAAAAAAGAGATTTTTTTTTTATTTTTCACGTTTATAAGTCCTTCTTTTCTGTATATCATAAAGTTCTTTAGCATGTATTCACTAACTTATTGTTTCATTATGAAATTGATTTGTATACTCCAGTTTAAGCTAAATTGTATTTAAAAATTTAGATTTTATTTTAATCAAATTTGTGATATGTCGCTTATGTTGCTTGCTTCAATGTAATGCAAGAAAACAACACTCAAGGCTCTTAAGTTTTGGAATTACTCAATCTAACAACAATATTAAAAAAAAATATTACAGTATATAGATATTTTTAAAATAACTTGGAACATATATATATATATATATATGCAAAATAATATAATGCTCCTAATGTTTATACATATATATAAAGATTAAGAACATAGATAAGAATAAATTAGAAAGACCCTGTTTTTTTATTGATCACATAATAAATAGTCAATACTATATTATAATTTTTCTTCGTTTACTTTATCATCGTATATTTGTTCATCTTCTTACGTGCAAAAAAAAATATTTGCAAAACTTTGTAGCTAATTTATCAGATGCAAAATTCTGCACAGGACTTCTCAGATATAAAACTCCTTTCTTGACTTAGTAAACCATGCAATATTAATTTTTTAACATACAGTTTGTTGACAAACAACATACGCTATTTTGCTATAATTCTTTTAATCCTGTTTAATAAATTATTTAACCTGTGTTCCTAATTATTTCTGATGCATTTACATTCGAAAACTAATAAAAAATTTTACTTTTAGAAATATCCATCATAATGCTTACTCACAAGTCTCTGAAAGAGTTTGTAAATCAGTTATCAGGATGAAGAAAACTTTCGTTGTAAAGTTTTGTGTATCGATAGGGGCATCGAAATAAGTCTAAAATGTCAAATGTCGGTCCTAACTCAAAAATGGTGGTCTAAATGGCACCGTTTTCGAGTTAGAACCTTTTAACGTTAGACAATCACAATCGAGCATGCGAAGCACCGTTGCCTCGCGTTATTTTGATTGGCTAGCCTTAAAGGGTCCTAACTTGGAAACGGTGCCATTTAGACAATAGAAAATGTCAAATGTCGGTCCTAATTCAAAAATGGTGGTCTAAATGGCACCGTATTCGAGTTAGAACCTTTTAAAGTTAGACAATCACAATCGAGCATGCGAAGCACCATTGCCTCGCTTTATTTTGATTGGCTAGCCTTAAAGGGTCCTAACTTGGAAACGGTGCCATTTAGACAATATGTTCATTTGACATTTTCGACTTGTATCAATGTCACCTATCAATACACAGAACTTTATGACGTTTTTCTTCATCCTGTGTATCATTTTGTAGCGTTTTAGGATTAAAAGAAGCTACGTCATAGTTCTTTAAAAAAATCATGATAATTCTATATTTTACAAAAAAAAATTTTTATTATAAGTTAGTGATCCTTCTATATCAGTAAGAACTGTTACTGTTACAATTTTCTATTCGTTCTCTTCCTTATCGTTTAATGGAAAACTGTAGTTAGAAGTTATATAAATACTGTTGTGTCTTATCATCAGCAAAACTTGTTCCCATTATATTAACTATTCATGTAATCAAACATAAAAAATAAACGCTATTCAGAACAATGATCACAAAATTAATTATAAATTATCAAACTATCAAGACGAGTTCTGATGGATACGGCGACGATATGACTGGTAACAAGTACTCCTTGGCATACAAATTTAATAAATCATTTTTAAGTATTCATTCATGATGAATTCAGGTTTCTGATGACAACAAAATTATCAGTTTTTTTTATTAAAAATCTACAACAATTTATAATTTTGTAATAAGTTTAAATACATTTGTTATAGTAGAATAAATCTTGTCACACATCCATATCTTCTATCTTAATAATTACATTCCAGTTTATTAATGATACAGAACGGGTTATTTTCAGAGATATCACAATTTTTAAATATTATGATACAAGAAAATTGTAAATTTTCGTGATATTTATATTTAAATACTTTTGAAAAACATTGATTTAGCAATATACTGTACTTGGAACCGAAACGTATACTGGTATAAAATATTTTTATATTGCACAGTTATATCAAGTTTTGGCTAAATAATTTGAAAAGGAGTTTAGTCACGTTTCACGGTATATAAAGGTCAGTATTGGAAGTGACTACCTTGCCTGACCTCTTCTCAAGGTTGATAACTTTCATACGTGTAAACTGGAATTTTAGCTTCGTACAGAATACCGAAAATTATTTTTTACGTAGATTTATTTTCAGAAAAGAACATCCGATGTTTCATATGGAACAATATGATTTTAATTAAGCAAAAAAATATTAATTTTCAAGTCGGTTTTTAGGTTATGAAAGCTCAAACTTTCTTTCATAGATCAGTTAGTAAAAGTTTACTTTTAAGCTTAGAACACGCCGAGACTTTTCTGCGCAGAATAGTAGAAAGACAAAAAAACAGAAAGAAATGTATGCATATCTAGGCAGAAACAAGGCAGAAAATTGACATTAGCAAGACTCAACTTTCTCATTCTGTTTGAGGTTTCTGCCTAATTACAACTAATCGTAGCATTGTTTATACATGACGTCATACACGTTTAAAACATGGCGGAAAGTAAGCAACGATTGTTTGCTGTAAAATTATAATAGAATGTAATGGAAATATAATATAAATAATGATTTCGTTTTAAAATGAAAACATTTCATGTTTAAAAAATATTTGAAATTGTTTTCAGAATGCATTTATAAATCAATTTGCTAAATATAAGAAAGACACAATGTGCCGCTTTTCATTTCTTAACTGTAGAGTAGCGCATTCCGCGCCATTTTATATCCTTTGCCGATCGATAATTAAGGTTGACTTTGTGAAAAGTAAACTATTATATTATATTTCTCTTCTAATTTATAAGTACAAAATTATAAAAAGAAATATAGCATTATGGTTTACTTTTCACAAAGTTACCCGTGATTATCGATCGTCAAAGGATGTAAAATGGCGCGGAATGCGCTACTCTATAAATCTAGGAACTCAACTGCATTTGTGTATGTCATCCGCTATATTTTGCAGAAAACAGAACCAAAGCAGAATAAAACTTTTCTGCATTCTGCTATACTGCGTAGAAAAATCTCGGTGTGTTCTAACCTTTAGATTACTACAATATTTTCTATCTCTTAGATTAAGGTTATATATTTTACGATAAGTTTTTGTTATACATTTATAATTGATTAGAATTTAATTAGACTATTAAGGAAATTTTTTAAACTGTTTTCTGTATCAATAATAAAAATCTATTTGTATTGGTATAATTAGTTGATTAATATATATATACTTCTGTCAGAGATAACTGAACGGGTAGCCTTGGTGGACAAAATATTAAAGAATTTTATCAGTATGATTATGAAGCAATGAAATTTTTCTACAAGGTTATGCTTTCACGAACCTGACAGAATCACTTTAAATAGGAAAATCGAGCTGTTAATCGATTTTCCTTGATATCATTGTCCCTTTTATAATATACTTTGAATTCGCTTTATATCACAGCAAGTCATTGGAGTGAAAATTTATGAAGATGTAAAAATTTATTTGGATATTCGGGAAATTTTTTTTTTTAATAAATAATAAATAAATACGAATTTAATTTATGCTTGTTCAGGCTGGTCATTTGATTTTTTGATATTAATTCAATTTAATAAAAAATAAGCTTATTAAAAAGTTTTCTGAACTAAGTTATAGCTTATAACTGCAAGAAAAATTGCAAAATGACGTCAAAATTAAATAAATTAAACACTATAGCTATAGAGGAAATCAAATTATATTAAAATGCAGAAATTTTCATGCATTTTATGCAAAAAATGCAATCTATTGTAAGGACACATAGTACCATAACAAGGGTCTTCTTAATACTATAAAATTTTTAATTCATATCTTTTTTTTTATCATTAAACACATCACCTGAGATAAAAATAGAAAAAAAAAGTATTAGTTACTTTAAAAATGGTGAAAATAACTGTAAATATATATAATAATGTTAACAGGTAAAAATGAAACAATAATTTTCTTTCTAGACTTACTATTAAACTTATTAAATTTTTTTTCTTTTTAGTTCTCACAGATATATTGGCTTTCGCTTCGAGAAATAGAAAAAAAAAACCTTTTGAGTTTCCATAACAAACTAGTAATTGCTCCAATTCTTTCCACTTCACTTAAAATAAACTTCGGTATAATAAAACGAATAAAAACCGGTTGACAATGAATAGTCGATATGGCACTGACTAGGAACAAGGTCGCCAACAATTTTATCAATATGCCACATGTAATTCTAGTATATTGTCTCCCTGGGCGTGGATATTGTTTCCTAAAACAACTTTCCCGTCTATCTTAATGTAACCTTGATACCTTTTAGTCCAACCTACTCGAATAAATTCATTAGATCTATAATGACCAAAGCTTGCACGTGTCCTCGAATTTTTAATATAAAAGACCGACTAAAATTTTAAAACGACCAGAATCTGCTTGTAACAGAATCGACAAACATCTAACAATGAAATCTATGGTGAGAATTGATTCATATTATGAGTAGTGTTTTTAGTTTTAAATGTTTTTTTAAAATTTAACAAATTATTTTCCTGTAGATCGCTGCCGTTCTTCTCGCCCTCGTGGCTACCACCTTTGCAGGATATCTTGGCTACGGTGGTTATGGTGGCTTAGGATATGGCTATGGAGGATACGGTTTTGGAGGATACCCAGTAGGCCGAGCTGTTGCATACAGTACCAGCGTTCGTCACCCAGGTTACGGATACGGATTGGGTTACGGTCTTGGTGGATACGGTTATGGTCTCGGCTACGGAGGTTATGGTCTCGGCTATGGAGGTTATGGTCTCGGATATGGAGGATATGGTCACGGATATGGAGGCTATGGTTTTGGAAAATTCCATTAAATCACCCTGTACATATTTATATTTTCGGACAATGTATAAAAATTAATTTTGTGAAAATAAAAAAATAGTTCATTTAAACTTTGTTCTTAGTGTATTTATAAGATATTTAATCTAAATTTAATTAGATTTTCATGAAATTTGCTTAAAATTTTCTGTTTAAAGAAATATACAATACGAAATTTGAACTGTTTCTGATTTATGAACTTTAATGTGAAACATGTTTTCCCTTTATATTCACTGATTTTAATCTAAATCTTTATCATACAACCATGATAAATTATTAATAAAAATGAAAGAGAAAATAGATTTCTTGCATATAATTTGGTGAAGGTTACTACTTCAACTTCTGCATAATTTAAGATCATACGAAAATTTAAGAATAAATATACTTACGATTAATTTATTTATTTTTAATGAGCTTAATACAATCTAAATAGATTATAAATGGTCCGAAGGTCAAGAAGATAATTACATCTTTTTTTCTTTATATCAACTTTTTAAATATCTTTTTCGAAATATATTCAAGCCAGCTATTAAGCAAATATTATTGAGACTGCTATATTTATATGAGAGATATTCTTAATTTATTCTACGAAAAATAATGGAAAAATTGAGATGTCTTAGTTTTACAAAAATATTCATCTAGTTGATCGGTTCCATTATGAATTTGGACGGGTCGTAATAAGCTCTCATATAAAACTACCTCCTCATAAACTCAAGTTTTAAAGGTTTAATTTACTTTTCAGAAAATCTTTCCTAGAACAATTTATTGGATTTCATCTTTAATAATTCCTTTTATTCCCTAGGCAATTTTTTTTTTTTAGAAATTCCTTTTAGTCTTCTTTTACTCTTACTTTCTAATTTCCATAAAGATAAATTTTTTCCATTATCTTCTCAGTTTATGATCTTTCCAGAAAGAGTCTTTCTTTGATTAGAGTTTTTTTTTCATAGAATGATATTAATTTTCAGGAAAAATCCTTAAAATGCAATCTGATAAGTTGTTTACTTTTTCAAACTGAAAATATGCCCAGAATGCTCTTAATAATTTAATTGTACTATTTGCATAATAAATATTTTTTGTTTTTGAAAATATTAATCTGAACTAAATATTCGAATAATAATAAATTAAAAGTAATATATATGTGGTATAATGAAATATCTTTGTTTTAATTATTAATTATTTATATTTATTTATTTATTTTTTGTTCAGTTGGCAACACGAGTTGTTGGCCGCCATGTTCTTTAGTTTTGGTTTTGATTTTGATTTGTAATGAAGTGTTCATTTACTCTCTGACGTTTTTATTAATTTGTATCAATCCATAAATGTGGGAAGACTTCGACGTTACCACATATATATATATAAATTAAACAGACTTAAAAAGAACACAGGTTGGGAGACTTCGACGTTACCACATAGAAATATAAAACTAGATAAAAAAAATCACAATAAATTCATATATATTGGTATGAGTATAAAAATGAAATATACAGGATGAAGAAAAACTTCGTCGTAATATTTTGTGAGCTGATAGAGGACCTCGAAACAAGTCGAAAATGTCTAATGAAAATATAGTCCAAATGGCGCGATTTTTATGTATGAAAATATATTATGTGATGGAACAAATAAATTTTTAGTTATTTTGTTTTATAGATATTGTAACTTATCCGACAATTAATGAATTTATCAAAAGAATTTTTTATTTTTTTATACTTACAAGTTTATGAGTTATAACCCTTTAAAGCTAGCCAATCACCATCTACTTTACAAAGCAATGGAACAAATAAATTTTTAGTTTATTTTGTTTTATAGATATTGTAATTTATCCGACAATCAATGAATTTATCAAAAGAATTTTTTATTTTATTATATTTACAAGTTTATGAGTTATAACCCTTTAAAGCTAGCCAATCACCATCTACTTTACAAAGCGTCATGACGCGTCGCGTTGCCATAAGTATCGCATTGCGTCGCTCGCTGTCTTACTAATCTGGAAGTCAGTAGGAAAGTAACGCAATGCGATGCGTCGTAATGCTTTGTATACTCGATGGTGATTGGCTAGCTTTAAAGGGTTATAACTCGAAGTATTGCGTCGCTCGCTGTCTTACTAATCTGGAAGTCAGTAGGAAAGTAAAGCAATGCGACGCGTCTTCGCAATTGACGCGTCGTAATGCTTTGTATACTCGATGGTGATTGGCTAGCTTTAAAGGGTTATAACTCGAAAACGGGGTGCGATTTAGTCCATATGTTCATTAGACATTTTCAACTTGTTTCGAGGTCTCCTATCAGCACACAAAATATTATGACGAAGTTTTTCTACACCCTGTATACAGTAAAAATAGAATTCTCTATGAAAGAGAAGAAAGTCGCAGCAATCAGTATACAGATATAAATTTGTTAGAAACGCACTTATTTTTTGAAATTTTTTTTATATATAAAATAGGGGCTATTGGCTATTTTTTATTCTATAATTAATGATTAGGCATAATAAAAATGATCTGAAAGGAAGAAATTGATGATTTAGTAAACATAACAAATATATTATACACAATATTAACTACGTTACTGTAGTCATCAAAACTTTCAAGAGAACTAAAAATACACAAATTATTGTATTTTGTAACTTTACTTATTTACTGTTATCAAAATAAAAAATGCCTAATGACATATGTCATAATTATTATATAGATCAGTGTAGTCCAACTTCTTTACAACCAGCAGGCTAAATTTTATGAAGATAACATAATATGGGGTTGAAATATTAGAAATTATCTTACCAATTAAGATCTTTCATTATGATTTAATATATTAACATGCAGTGGCTATCATAAAGGCGGCTGCCCCGAGCCTCACGAGTTTAGAGGCCTCAATTTATAATTCAATATGTTAGAAAAAATATGTATTTGTATATTTTTATACTGTCAAAATTTGAAGTTTATCAATGTTTTCACTTTTTTTGTACACTTACCACTGTATATTTATCAATTTTGTCCTTTTTTTGGAGGGCCTGAAAAATATTAGTTGCCCTGGGACTTGCATATTTTTTTTTTTTTTTTTTTTTTTTTTTTTTTTTTTTTTTTTTTTTTTTTTTTTTTTTTTTTTTTTTTTTTTTTTTTTTTTTTTTTTTTTTTTTTTTTTTTTTTTTTTTTTTTTTTTTTTTTTTTTTTTTTTTTGTGTCTATGTTCAAGAGAAAAATATTTTAAAGGTGGTTTAAGATTTTATGATTTTTAATATAGTAGATTATACAAGACTTATAAATGATTTGATCTACAACAAAACAGACAGGAGTTTAAAAATCACTAATAAATAGAAATTTGATTAAAACAGGTTTAACGTTCGAAAATTTATAAATTTAGAAAACAAAATTTCATTGTCATTTAACTAACAATAAAAAATAAAAGTCAATTAAGTTAATAAATGGCAATTAAGAAAAAAGTCTGTTTTAAAGCAAAAAAAAGTCAATTAAACTAGTAAATGCAATTAAGAAAAAGTCTGTTTTAAAACAAAACAAAACAAAATTTAATTTATCAAACGAACAATTAAAAATTTCAATTAATTACTATAAATATTTTAAAAATCACAAGTTATTTTTATTTTTATTGCTACAATAGCTTTTAATATATCTGCACTCGTATAGTAATCGAAACAGGTTTGTTTTCCCAAGATAATTTACTTTATGAATGGCTAACCTTGATACAGTTAGAGCTACCTTCTCACTGTGTAGAACTGACCTCGAAATATGGTATAAAAGCCTCTCTATACTTCAATTTCTTCAGATCAGCTTGTTCCAGACAGAACCTTCTCAAAAATGAAATCTGTAGTAAGTGACTTTTATATTATCATTTTTAAATAATTTTATACTATATAGTTTGATTTCAGCTTTAAAAATAATTAATTCTTTCTATTTTCTAGATTGCCATTTTCGTTTTGGCTCTGGTAGCCACTGCCTTGGCAGGATATCTCGGTTATGGCGGTCCATTCGGCTATGGCTATGGTTACGCATACCCAACCAGCACTGTTGTTTACAGTTCAAGCGCATATGGATACAGACCTTATGGCTTTGGATACGGATATGGTCCATATGGTTATGGACACGGATTAGGATACGGAGGTTACTACGGTTTGGGCTATGGAAGATTCGGCTACGGTTACGGTTTGGGAAAATATTGGTAAAAAAAAAAAAAAAATTCTTGTCTGAAGCCTTCCATCTGTAAAATATTTTCGGACAAAACTTTGTACATTAACTATCATTTTCTTGTAATTATATATATAAAAAAAACTAATGTAAAAAAATAAAATTTACATTTCCTTCTTCTAAAATTTGTATTCATTGAGAAATTTTCGATATTTTTTAAGTTATGGTTTCGTTACGTTATTGAAGCTGCAATATGGTAATTTATTAAAAAAAATCGAGTTAGATAAATTTATCTAAACGTTTTCTCTCTAGAACCGTGGTTCCTATCGTGGGGCACACTCCCCAAAGGAAGCAATTCCAGAATGAGTTATTAACCGAATTTTTTGCATTTCTTATGGTTCTAGGGACCTCATATGCAGTATATAAATATATATTGTGATATACATATTTTTAAAATTAAAATCAGAATGTACACTGCGGTTTTGAAACTTTATTTGCTGTTTTTTCATATTACTTCGTATTATTATTATTATTATTATTATTATTTTTAAGACAATTTCTTAGGTTATTTCTATCTCAGTACTTCAACCGTCCTTTCATTCTTTTGTTTTTCTCTTTCGTGGATGCCATGTTCTTTGGAAGCTTAGGCTAAGTTAATGGCTTCCTTACGAGAATAGGCGTTCACTTTTTGAATAATAAAATTATTATGTCACAGGGGGAATCAGGATTTTAGAAATGCTTAGTGGGGCATGGTCAAAAACAGGTTGGGAACCACTGCTCTAGAACAAACTTCGTTTAACAATAATTGTCTGAAGAAGAAATATTATAGCATTAACTAAAAGTTGCTGTTTAAATATAGCAAGTATAATATAATAAACTTCAATGAACTTGAGAAGGTTAGTATGGCTTGGGAGTATAAGGAATATAAAAATAGGATCAGGAGAGTACAAAGAGATGTGTAGCCTAAGATTTAAATGTTATATTATTTTGATTTTGGGTGAGTGTTGATAGTAATAGCAAGTATCATTAAAAATAATTCTGCAACAGTAAAAGGTTCATTACTTTTTTTTAAATTTGAGCTTAATGATTTAAATACTTTGAATTTAAAGAAGAAATTGCTATTATCGTGGAATAATGTAATTATATACAAGGTTAAAAAAATTTTCACCTAAAAAAAAAAGAGAGAGATATACTACAAACTCTCCATAAACCGCCACCCTCCTTTACTGCCAGAGAGGACCTTCGAACCTGGCAGCTTAAAAAGGTTTGACATCGTTTTGTGCGAAATTTGTTACCAAAACACAAAAAGTCATAAATGAGAACCTATATTCTTTTGGATAGCCAAATACAATAATCAAGTTCCAAACAATCCCACTTTGAAGGACGTGCTAACCGGCTTGTTAAAGATTTATTTGTTGTGTTATTAACTTATCCGTAACTACTTACATTTTTTAAATATTTGAATTTATAAAATTTTAATGAAAGCTTTTGTTTTTGTACAGAAATGTGCTTTTAATGCTTAATAGAAAATTGGATTCATAGCAAGGAATTAAATTTAAAAAAATGCACAATTAAAAGCAATTATGTAGTAATTATAAATTTTTGCATTATGTTCATCTGATTATACAATGTTTTTAATTATCCTATCTATATTTCTGAATCCTTATCTAAAATGTAATTTAAAAAATGTGATGTGGCCCACAGCAATCTTACAGGCTCATTAAATGGCCCTTGAATTAAAACGAGTTTGACACACCTGGTATATAGTATTTGCCATTAAACTCAAAGTATGCTTGATGTATCAGCAAATAGCACAAATCTCTCAGAATAGCAGGGTCCCAGAAAAAGAATTTCTGGGATATTCTCAAGCAATAATCTATATAAGAGGATGCAAGCAGGCTCTAATCGAATTGATGAATACAATGCTTTAAAATCATAAATTTCCATTTTTTCTTCTGGGAGGGACCTACTTCATGTAGAACATCAATAAACTGCTTTATTGAGTTCAAAGATCATTGATATACTCCTAATTTTTCTTTGCACCACTTCGCCAGAGCCTTCTGAACATAAATAATAAGAATTACATGAATAATAATAACCAGAATAGCACTGTTAATACAAAGGCTAATAACAACTGTAATGAGTTACTGTACACTATGGAAGGGAATCCTTTTCTTCTTAAGCATAGGGGAAAGTTAGAATGTGCAGCAGGAAGGAGGATAGCATTTAGGAGAACAGATAATGTATTTAATATGGTTAGCAATGATAAATCTAAGAGGAACCCCATCAATTTACCAGGTGTTTACGAGATATCTATAATCAATCATGATACTAGGAAGAAAGAATTATATGTAGGATCTACTTATTGATCTGTTAGGAAAAGGGTTGATGAACATATAGATGATTTTGAGAATAAGAAAAGTAATATGGCCCTCGTACAAAGATTAATTAGTTACGATGCGATGGCTAAATGGGAAGAAACCAAAGTGATTAAGGTACTAGATGATCCCCAGAAAGTAAGGGTTTTTGTCGGCCAATGTCGCAGATTTCTTGACAATTTGTTGCCAAATTTGTCGCGGCTTTACAGCTATCTCCCATACCACTGATTGCCCGAGTTGTGGCTTCCCTCAAGCCCTGCCTGCATCCCCTTGACTACTATATGTGGGGCGTTGTCGAATCAAAAGTCAGCGAAACCCACCACAACAGCAAAGACTCCCTGAAAGCTTCCATCATCAATGTCATGACCTTGTTAGACCGAGAGAAGGTGAAGCATGCGTGTCAGAGTTTCTGGACCCACCTGGAAAAGGTTGTAGCAGCAGATGGCAGCTACATAGAGTAACTGCAATAGTAAATAATGTAAATATGTTTTTATGTAGTTTTCTTTATAATAAATTTATTTTTTCTTGCAATTTTGTCGTTTTTAATTACATCGCGATTAGTCCGGATTTACCTGCACGACCCTGTATGGAGGATCTACTTATAGATCTGTTAGGAAGAGGATTGATGAGCATAGAGCCAATTTTGAAAACAAGAAAAGTAATATGGCCCTAATAAAGATTGAACAGCTCATTAAGTGAAAAAACAACATAAAATTTGAATTGAATACCGTAGAACTTTCGGCTTAATTAAGCCATCCTCAGCGGTTGGATATTTTACAAACAAGAATAAATCTTTAGGTATTCTAAAGATTCATTCTTGTTTGTAAAATATCCAACCGCTGACGATGGCTTAATTAAGCCAAAAGTTCTATGGTATTAAATTCAAATTTTATGTTGTTTTTCCCGAGTTATTGCCTGCTCTAAGAGCTGGAACTTTACAAGTGATGCTGCAGTATTTTTAAGAAGACAGTTTAGTCAGAAACAACTTTTTGTCTCTTAAATATTGTTTCTTTGCAGAGTGATAGCTTTACTTATATCTCAGACGAGACAGTCAACATGTAGATGTTTTGAAAGAAGAAATGATCTCTAGTTTTGTTTGGAATAGAATATTTAAAGGCCATTAAAATACTTGTAGTGTTTTGGATGATCTATTTTTTTTTTAATTTAATTATTAATTAAAAGAAATAACAATATGACTTTGTAAGGAATTACTGTCAAATTTAAACATATTGGATGAGACGCCTTTTTTTCAGTTGAAATACATTGGTGTTGTAGTTTTTCTCAAGTAAAGGATTTCATCAAAATATTGAGGATAATATACAATTGTCACTTGATCAGGATTATATGTTCTTTTTTAAGCTATTATTCATTGTTTAGAACAGTCTTCACGAAAGAATATGAAACAGCACTAAATTGCAGTAGAAAATTTATTAAACTAAGTTTCCGTTGGGAGAGTACAAAGGGATGTGTAGCCTAGGATTTAAATGTCATATTATTCTGATTATGGGTGAGTGTTGATAGTATTAATTGGCTGGGTTGAGTTATTATTTTTGTGGCATGTTATGATACAATCTGCCTTGTTTGAAATTTCAACTTTATTTGAATTTAGAACCTTTTGAAAATTAGAATGTATTTTTGAATGCATAATTGAGTTTTAATGTATTCTTTTCAGTTTGTTTGTAGAGTTTACTGACGAGGCTTGATAAAGCCAAAAGTACTTTAAATAAAAGTTTTTTAATGTGTTTTGAAGAGGTTGTTTGAGTTATTGCCTGCTCTAAGAGCTGGAACTTTACAAGTTATATTTACCATTGAGCAGTGTAAGGTAGAAATGTCTTTCTGCAACATCAACTTAGAACAAGGAAATTGTCTCTCTAGCAAAACAACCAATCAGAAGTGAAGTTTGCGCACTGAAATCAGATAGTCTGTCTAGAAGGATTAATTTTGCTAAGAATAGCATAGACTCTCAGTTTATATATATATATATATATAGCGTTAAGGTTATGATAAAAACTATGATATAAATACCATAATATATATTAGTCTATGCATTTATCGTTTAAAATGGTACGTCTAATTTTCGAATAAAAAAATCGCAGTAACTTATCATTTCGAATTAATTTTTTAATTTAAGAAATAAGGAAATATTACCAATCTTAGGGGAAGAGAGTAATAAATAGATCATATTTTGGTTTTAGGGCAAAAAAATCTCGATTTTAAATGTAAAAATTGTATAAATACTAACTGCAAGCGTTGTTGATAAAAATACATTCTTTATAAAACATTCAGATCTATTAGGGTAAAAAATAAACGATAATTTTAACAATTTAAATCTTACTTGTTAGATCTATGAAAAGAAATCACAAATGAAAATATCAAGTTTCACAACCACTGCATAAGACGTGAGCCCATCTCTGGCACACTACATACTGAATCTAAAGTTCTCTAGATTTGAATTCATGAATATTTTAGAACAAAATAGACACTCTGCATCATCTCTTCCAAGAACTTCTCCTATAAGCTTGAGCTTCCAGAAGACATAAGAACTTTCCTCGTTTTTGTCACTAGAACTAGAACTTTATTCGTCTTCATCTCTCTTTCTTTCTGATAATATTGATAGTTTTAGTTTTACTCTTCGAATTTTTTTTATCCTCCTGTGTAGGCCTGTTTGAATTTGTGTTGATCATTGATTGATCTTTCTTCTGACTTTTATCATGTCTTCTGTCTGACATACTTATTTTCAGGCTGTAATTTTTGAATAAAATTTAAATCTGAAGGAAGTTAATTTTATGTTTTATTAATTGCACAAAGTTTATATTATTTTACATCATCATTTTTGTAAGAAATAAATATTTTTACATTTTATTCTCACAAAAATGATATTAAATATTCACTTTGTCTGTATTCTATTCATCCACTAAACATCACAAACTTTAGAAAACTTAATTTTGAAGTTTTCTAAAGTTTGAAGATGGAGATTAAATTTAAGTTTTAAAAAGTTGATAAAACGTCACATTATTTGCTGCATATAATTCTATATTATATTAATTTTTTATTATTTTTTACCAAAAATAATTATAATGTTTCTCTTGTTACTACTGATAAAAGTTTTATCTATATTTATGTTATATTTCTTTCTGTAGCATCAAAATAAAATAATTTAGTATATATTAAAATTCTCTTACTATTTACGTTAATAATAACTTGAATTTTTAAATTAATTAATTTTAATTCGTTAATATTATGTACTAAAATGTAGAAACAAAATTAAAATCATTATGAAACGTAGAAATCATTAATAAAATTATTAGAGTCAGCATGGGGAATGATATATAATTTTTTTTTATTTACAAAAGTCAAAATCCATAAAAATACAATAATAAAAATACAATTTTTGGTTTAAATGACTTCAGAGAACGATTCTCATATTTTCGATGTATTTACCAGAATTTTCCATATCCTCCATAACCGCCGTAGCCTCCATAGCCACCATAGCCACCATAGCCTCCATAACCCCCATAACCAAAACCTCCATATCCAAGACCGTAACCGTGGCCATAATAAGCAGGATGCTTAATATGTGAGCTATAAGCCCAAGCACGTCCTACTGGATGCCCATATCCGTATCCACCGTATCCTCCATAGCCACCATATCCTCCGTATCCTCCGTATCCACCGTATCCTCCATATCCACCATATCCTCCGTATCCACCGTATCCTCCATAATGTCCGAGGAAACCAGCAAAGGCTACTGCCAAAATGGCAAAGAAAAGTGCGATCATCTAACGGGATAAAATTGATTATATTAATATTTAAAATATCATTATTTGATAGAATTCAATGTAAGAGTCGTGTTTTAAGATACTTACAAAAGTTTTCATTATTTTTAAGTTGTTGTTTGGATCTGAGAAAGCGAGTGTATTGATCCTAAGATCTTATCACCTTATATACATATTTTAGAGACCTTGATACTATGACTAAACCGAACAGTGTCGTGGCACTGCAGATACCAAGGCTCACAAAAAATAGTAATAAATTAGTGAAAAAGTATTCAGGTATCACGCATTAAAAACAGTGTTATAATTCTCGATAACCGAAGGACTTTTTGTTTTTTCTGTACCAGGCAATAACAGAACAGTTAGAACATTTACCTTGAAACTTTGAAAAGAATGGCGTGGAATTGATTGTTTTACTTGGAATTAAGAAGCGGAAAAGGATAAATAAACGGTCTATCACGCTCTAAATAGAACGGAATTTTATAATTTCGATTTAATTTTGGATCAAAATGAAATTTTGTTTATAAAATTCTTTCTTCGGACATATTTCTAATTAGATTTAATAAATTAAAATAGTTATAAAAATTATTCCACGAGTTCTTTCGAACTGTTTAAGCGGATTATTTTTATAATCAGGGCCGGCTCAATATACGATCGAGAGGAGCGCCCGCTCAGGGCGCTGCCGCATTTTGTGTTTAATTAATATTATTTAGTTAGAGGCACAATTAGTTTTTTTACATACGATAAAACATTATATATAGAAATGTAAGTAAATTCGATAAAATATTATTTTAAAAAATAAAAATTTTGTAAAATGCGATATTTTTATCAATTTATTTATTTTTCAAAATTGACGACTTGAGGGGGCGCAACAAAAGTTTTCCCTTGGGGCGGTAAAAGTTGTGGAGTAAGTGCTGTTTAGAACGTTAAAAATTTGTTATTAATATTAAATTAATAGAAAAATCTATTTCAAAAATATCGGTAAAGGAACTATCAATGATTAGTAATCGTGGAGACAATTTTTCTCAAAAGAATGTTTTAAGTGAGCATATTGTTCATTCGTAATATATTAAAATTGACGACTTGAGGGGGCGCAACAAAAGTTTTCCCTCGGAATGGTAAAAGTTGTGGAGTAAGTGCTGTTTAGAACGTTAAAAAATTTGTTATTAATATTAAATTAATAGAAAAATCTATTTTAAAAATATCGGTAAAGGAACTATCAATGATTAGCAATCATGGAGACAATTTTTCTCAAAAGAATGTTTTAAGTGAGCATATTGTTCATTCGTAATATATATATATTTTTTAATTTCGACATGGCGCCTGCCATCATACATTAGATCAGGAGAGAATCTCAAAATTAATATGCCTAATTCATAGTTTGACTAATAAGGAAATTTTCTTTAAGATTCGAATGTTTAGCAGTTCTTGAGATATTTTACGGATAGACAAAATGATTACATAAAGCTATAATTATTTTTAAATATACATTTATCTTTTTAATAAAAAACTATTTTCTTTTTTTTTTTAAATTATTATTCCCTATGCAATATGCTTTTTATTAAAAAGTATCCTTAATTAAGAAAGCTATTTATGTCAAATTATTATTTTTTTATTTAATTGCTATATTGGATGACTTAGAACACTTTTATTATTTAGCGAATAAATTTTACACATATAGCATTTATTTATAAACCATGAATTAAAAAAAAAAACTGTAAAGGTCTATAGCCACATCCGGAGCAACGTTCTGTTAACAATAGCCTAATTATTTTTAAAAGTAAAATTTCCAGATTTATTCTCCGCTCCGTCCTTGATATTGCAATGTCTAGGAAATCCGTTTTACTTTTTTTTTTCATTATAATTTATGTTTTTTATAGATCACAGATATATCCAAATTCTTAATTACAATCATATATTTTTGAGTGTTTACTAAAGAGTTAGAACAAATAGCAACATTCCAATAGTGAAGTAAGTAAACATTTTTATAATTATAATAAATATGATATTTATTATAATTATTTTAAGGTAAGTTTTTTGTTATTGGCTTTCGTCAGGCAAATAATGAGGGTGGTGGTTTATAGAGGGGCATCTTAAAGAGGTTTGACTGTAGTTCTTACAAGAAAGCACTGAGTTTGTGTCACCAATCCGAAAGTCATCTGTACGTATATGTCCGATAAGGCCAATCGAAAAAACTTGTACAACAAATTTCATTAAAATCAAACTAGTGCATCACCAATCGAAAAAAACTTGTACAACAAATTTCATTAAAATCAAACTAGTGCATCAAATATATGTCACAGCTATGAAGTGAGAATTATTTCCTTTTATCTCATAACATATTGTTCTCATTTTCATTTTAGTTAAGAGCGTTGGGGCCACAAAAAATCACTTCGAGAGTCGCCAGTTTGATACCCCCTCCTATATACAAGCCATGGGTGTACTGTTTGGCAGTCCCTTGCAGAGGTGCTCACAGAGCTGATAGTGAGAAAGAATGAAGAGGAGGTATTTAGAACCTTGCTCCCAATGGTTAAGATATAGAAGGTAGACGATATAATAGTACTAAGAGAGAAGAATGAAATCCAACTGAATATTGAGGAATTATTTGTTGATAGCACTTGGGCCTGAAACTAAAAAAGACAAAAGAAAATGAACATGAAATCACTTACCTTGACATGAAAATTAAAATTATAAGGGGCGAATATCAGACGAGAATATTTAGAAAAGATACATATGTGCCTTTATTCATACATAACGAATCTAAGGAGCAGTGGCATGTAAAAATGGGTGCGTTTAGGTCCCTTTTATATAGAATGGGCATCCACTGTAGCACCTGGGAAAGTGCACAAGAGGAGTTAGAGTGGATTTTAATACAAGCTGAAAGGCATGGTTATCACAATAATAGCATTTTGAAGTTATGGAGAAGATACAAATGAATAATAAGAACCGAAACAGCACTGTTAATACAAAGGCTAGTGACGACTGCAATGATTTACTGTACACTATGGAGGGGAATCCTTTTCTTCTTAAGCACAGGAGAAAGTTAGAATGTGCAGCAGGAAGGAGGATAGCATTTAGGAGAACAGATAATGTATTTAATATGGTTAGCAATGGTAAATCTAAGAAAAACCCCATCAATTTACCAGGTGTTTAAGAGATACCTATAATCAATTGTGATACTAGAAAAGAAGAACTATACAGGGTCATGCAGGTAAATCCAGAAATAATTAATGCAGGAATTTGCACTATTTCTGGTTGGGCGGTAATATGGCTATACTTGCACATGACACGGTAGTGACCTTGGTACAGACTAGACATTCACAAAATGGCCGCTGCGTCATCAGCACGTGCAGAGCATGATCGGAAAGTGGCTATACTCGAGTCTCTTCGCGCCGGAAAGTCGGCGTGAGAAATAATCGAGTGGTTTGGTTAAAAGACAACGCAGGTTTATGACCTAGCGAAGAGGTTCAGGGAGTCTGAGATGGAGGAAGTTAACAGCACGTGCAGAGCATGATCGGAAAGTGGCTATACTTGAGTCTCTTCGTGCCGGAAAGTCGGCGTGAGAAATAATCGAGTGGTTTGGTTACAAGACAACGCAGGTTTATGACCTAGCGAAGAGGTTCAGGGAGTCTGAGATGGAGGAAGTTATTCCTGACCGGGTCAAACATCGATCGAAAGCGGTCTGACTGCAAGAGGAGTGACGAATTTGTCGGCCAATGTCGCAGATTTCTTGACAATTTGTTGCCAAATTTGTCGCGGCTTTACAGCAATCTCCCATACCACTGATTGCCAGAGTTGTGGCTTCCCTCAAGCCCTGCCTGCATCCCCTTGACTACTATATGTGGGGCGTTGTCGAATCAAAAGTCAGCGAAACCCACCACAACAGCAAAGACTCCCTGAAAGCTTCCATCATCAATGTCATGACCTTGTTAGACCGAGAGAAGGTGAAGCATGCGTGTCAGAGTTTCTGGACCCACCTGGAAAAGGTTGTAGCAGCAGATGGCAGCTACATAGAGTAACTGCAATTGTAAATAATGTAAATATGTTTTTATCTAGTTTTCTTTATAATAAATTTATTTTTTCTTGCAATTTTGTCGTTTTTAATTACATCGTGATTTTTCCGGATTTACCTGCACGACCCTGTATGGAGGATCTACTTATAGATCTGTTAGGAAGAGGATTGATGAGCATAGAGCCAATTTTGAAAACAAGAAAAGTAATATGGCCCTAATAAAGATTGAACAGCTCATTAAGTGAAAAAACAACATAAAATTTGAATTGAATACCGTAGAACTTTCGGCTTAATTAAGCCATCCTCAGCGGTTGGATATTTTACAAACAAGAATAAATCTTTAGGTATTCTAAAGATTCATTCTTGTTTGTAAAATATCCAACCGCTGACGATGGCTTAATTAAGCCAAAAGTTCTATGGTATTAAATTCAAATTTTATGTTGTTTTTTCACTTAATGAGCTGTTGAATCTTTATTAGTTATATTTAAAAAGAAAAGGGAAAAGTTAACTAGTCTTATTGTAATATGGCCTCGCACAAAGATTAATTAGTTACGATGTGATGCTAAATGGGAAGAAACCAAAGTGATTAAGGTACTAGATGATCCCCAGAAAGTAAAGGTTGCCGAGACGTTAGAAATTTTTTTTAGAAAAGCAAAAGGGATAAATATAATAAACTTCAATGAACCTGAGAAGGTTAGTACGGCTTGGGAGTATAAGGAATATAAAAATAGGGTTGGGAGAGTACAAAGGGATGTGTAGCCTAGGATTTAAATGTCATATTATTCTGATTATGGGTGAGTGTTGATAGTATTAATTGGCTGGGTTGAGTTATTATTTTTGTGGCATGTTATGATACAATATGCCTTGTTTGAAATTTCAACTTTATTTGAATTTAGAACCTTTTGAAAATTAGAATGTATTTTTGAATGCATAATTGAGTTTTAATGTATTCTTTTCAGTTTGTTTGTAGAGTTTACTGACGAGGCTTGATAAAGCCAAAAGTACTTTAAATAAAAGTTTTTTAATGTGTTTTGAAGAGGTTGTTTGAGTTATTGCCTGATCTAAGAGCTGGAACTTTACAAGTTATATTTACCATTGAGCAGTGTAAGGTAGAAATGTCTTTCTGCAACATCAACTTAGAACAAGGAAATTGTCTCTCTAGCAAAACAACCAATCAGAAGTGAAGTTTGCGCACTGAAATCAGATAGTCTGTCTAGAAGGATTAATTTTGCTAAGAATAGCATAGACTCTCAGTTTATATATATATATATATATATATATATGGCGGGAAATTCAATTTGAAATTTTTCTGGATTTAGTTGGCGCACCCTGTATATGTTACAGGACAAATCCGAATTCAGGAAATACTAGAATTTCCTACAATTTGTATATGTTACAGGACAAACCCGAATTCAGGAAATACTAGAATTTCCTACGAGAACGTTTTAACGCTGGTCGGACATTCTAGTATTTCCTACACACAAGAAACAAAATGCCGAATATTTCTTATTCAAAGTCCAGAATTTCTAGTTTTTCCTAGTCAAAACCCAAATTTTGGAGCCCCGAACATTTTTTATTCAAAGTTCGGAATTTCTAGTTTTTCCTAGTCAAAACCCGAAGTGGCAAACAGTTAAACCAAAAGTCTTCATTTCTTATGTATTCCTGCTCAGAGTTCGATATTTGCTCTTCATTTCTTATGTATTCCCGCTCAGAATTCGATATTTGCCAGCAGGAGTCTTCATTTCTCATGTATTCCTGCTCAGAATTCGATATTTTCCAGCAGAAATTTCTTTCTTTAGAAAATATCCACAAGGATAAACAAATCTCATTGACGAAGGCTGCAACTTGCACCAGTGGAAATACACAGGGCTAAACCCGCTTTCAATGCACGAAACATTGTGTATCTAAATTATGTTTGTGCAAAAAGAATAACATTTTGTATATTTCTAAAAGCCACAAAAGTCTACTTTGCAAAAATAAACGAGAGTTACCTAGTTGTGTTTTTTATTTTTGTATTTACAGTAATACTGTGAATACAAAAATTGTTGATTAGTTAATTAAAAACATTACAATAATGAACATAATGCATATTTTTATTACTCGACAGAAAATAACAATTTCATTGTTACTTTCTATAGAGAAAATGAAATAAGACAAATTGAAAACATAGCTAACTCTCATTCTATTACATGGTTGAGTTTAAAGAAAACTGAAATTGCCATTTTTTTATTTTTATGAATAAATATTTTAATAGTTTATTAGCAGAGTTCAACATAAAATACGAAGTAAAAAATTTTAAAAGGTTTGATAAATACAACTAGGTAATTCTTATTTATTTTTGCAAAGTAGGTTTTTGTTGCTTTTAGGATTACACAAAATGTTATTCTTTTTGCACAAACATAATTTAGATACACAATGCTTCGTGCATTGAAAGCGGATTTAGCTCTGTTTATTTGCACTGATGAAAGTTGCAGCCTTCGTCAATGAGATCTGTTTATCCTTGTGAATATTCTCTAAAGAAAGAAATTTCTGCTGGCAAATATCAAACTCTGAGCGGGAATACAAGAGAAATGAAGACACTTGTTTTAACTGTTTGCCATTCGGGTTTTGACTAGGAAAAACTAGAAATTCTGGACTTTGAATAAGATATTCAGTATTTCGAGTTCGGTCTAGGAAATACTAGAACATCCGACAACCGTTAGGGCATTCTTGTTTTAACTAGGAAATTCTAGAATTTTCTGAATTCAGGTTTGTTCTGTAACATATATAATATACAGTGGCAAAACAAATATGATATATTATCAAGGTGGCCAAATTGCAGCTCTTTGGTACCTTCAATGTGGTTCCATGATATGAAAGTCAATAGTTAATATGGAGCAAACACCTATTTAATTTAAAAAAATATATTTTGTAATTTGTTCATTTATTGTAAAATAGTAGTATGCATTTATTTGAAATAAATGCATGCGAAATATATAATATACAATTTTTGAAACCATTGTTAAGATTACCTGAAAGGTGATGTGGCTCTCAGTAACCTAGAAAGAAAATGATTGCAGCTCTCCAGTATTTAAGATTCTTCTACGTGACATGAAGTTTGGCCCCACTGGTATATTATATTACTGTATTACATCGAATTTAAGCTGCAGTAAGATTTTAAAGTTGAAAAAAAAAAAAAAAACAAAAAAAAAAAAAAAAAAAAAAAAAAAAAAAAAAAAAAAAAAAAAAACAAAAGAAGAAGAAGAAGATTTTATAATAGGTATTCACTTTGAATTTAAGCCGCACCCATACTTTACGACTTAAAAATTTGAATAAAAAGTGCAGCTTATATTCGATGTAATATGGTAGTATATTAGAAATTTAAAAACATATCTGTAAATATCATAATTACCAATGTTCAAAATTTAAAAAATGATATTGGAATGTGTTATCTATTTACTCAGTTCATAACTAGTAAGTGTGCCTTGCTTGAAACAATAACCAGCAATTAGTCTTTTCAGCTGAAAGTGTTGTAATCAACCCATCTGTCATATCCCTTCCCCCTATTCTCAGTTAGAATGGATGCATCCATTTTTAATTCCACAATGCAGGTTCAAATTGACAGACTACACTACTACTATGATAATATATCATATTTGTTTTGCCACTGATCAACTTCCTGTAAGTTCAGCCCTGCAAGTAGATGAACACCTTTTTGGAATCAACTGTACACCATGGAGAAAAATTGATAAACATTGCATATAACCAATATAACATTATCTTGGTTATATGCAATGTTATATTGGTTATATGCAATCTATTACTTATGATGCATTATTTGATAGTCAAGAATTTTTCTAAAGACATGCAAGATTGAGGTTGAGAAAATTCAAAGGATACTTATCTGGGCACTCTAGGAGCTATGAGGACTGCTATTTCTGCCCTTAGTCTTCTTGGAGATTTCCTCCTTGCATTTGTGTATTGAAACTAATTCTCAGGATAATTATTATAGGCTCACAGAGCAATTTCTTGGATCACAAATTGGCAAATTTAGCTCTAGAATGGAACAAGACCTAGTCACATTGTAGAGATGGATTAAAAAAAATCAGTGTGACCAGTTTCAGCTTTCACTGCTGTTTTCCAATGTGGTCAGATGAATTTGGATAGAGTATCATGGATGGAATGGTCTGGTATACATATGTTTCAAAACTACTTGTGAAATAACAGGTTTTATTGCATAGGAATGAGGATGGCTTATTCTTATTCCTTTGAATGGTTTGTCACAGTCTTTCAAGCTTTCTGAATGTGATAGATTATACTAATTAACATATTTATATTTCCTATCATTTATAGTCAAACTTATTAAAAGTACTTATACCTCTAGCTTTGAAAAAAAGCTTATTTGGAAATATCATCTCATTGTGGAACAAGATACTGTAACAGGTTTAATTTTTTGAGTGTTAAGGCATAGTGAGACTTTTAGGCAATGAGAGACTGTCAATAAACTGGCCATAGGAGCCAGGGCCGGCTTAACCCAGTAAATAGACTATGCACTGCATCGGGATGCCTTCGAAAGGAGGGTGCCAAAATTTTCATCTTCTCAACTAAAAATCACAGGATTTAAACTTGTATTTAAATCCTGTGATTTTTTCCAATTTCTTTCTGTACTTAAGAGTAATGGGATTCATATCAGATTAATCCTGTCTTTTTCATTCCTTAAAATATTGAACAGGGTGTTCCTTCTATTAAATGCAAGTTTAAATCCTGTGATTTTTTCCAATTTCTTTCTGTACTTAAGAGTAATGGGATTCATATCAACAGTATAGAACGATTTATTGTTTCTTTCAATTTCATTGTTTTTCCTTAAGTTTAGAAAGAAATTGAAAAAATCACAGAATTTAAACTTGCATTTAATAGAAGGAACACCCTGTACAATATTTTAAGGAATGAAAAAGACAGGATTAATACCTCCTCCCTCCCAGGCATATACGAAATTCCAGCTCTTGATAAAGATTTTAATCAGAATCGTTGGAGATGTGAAGGGAGGCAGCCATACTGCATTTTTCTTGTTATGGAGTATAAACTTTTTATTTAATTAAAATTTAATAGTTGAAGTTATAATACATTAGTTAGTTAATAATGTTTGTTTTTGGAGAGGTAATGTTAAAATGTTTTTGTATTATTAACTTTTAAAATTTTAACAATGTTTCTTTGAAAAATGTAAATTTTGAATGAATATAATAGTATCTGCCACTAGAGGGACAAAGTCCCCCGTCCTGACTAACGAGCCTGAGAGTCGACTTATTGGTTTACCTGTTGTTGCAGTGGTGTTTATGTTAAGTTTAGAATTGCATTTATATGTGGATTTTAAAAAAGGAAAGAACAATATTGGACAGGGACTGTAAGTGTAACATTAAATCTTTATGGTAATAAATTGTTTGAGTTTAAGTAATGGAATCGTGTTGTAACGTCATTTGTTTTACTTTGGACTGGCTGGAATGGAATAATCTACATTTTGATTTAAAGATTGGGACATCGCCGAGAGAGGCGACAATGGAGAGGGGGTCGGGTCGGAACTCAAGAGAGGATCCGGATTTCTCATATCTAGAGGGACAACGTTAAGAAAAAACAACAAAATTGAAAGAAACAATAAATCGTTCTACACTGTTAATATGAATCCCATTACTCTCAAGTACAGAAAGAAATTGGAAAAAAATCACAGGATTTAAACTTGCATTTAATAGAAGGAACACACTGTTCAATATTTTAAGGAATGACAAAGACAGGATTGATCCCTCCTCCCTCTCAGGCATATACGAAATTCCAGTTCTTGATAAAGATCTTAATCAGAATCTTAAATTCATAGGGTATACAGCTAGATCACTGAAGAAAAGGATTCATGAACATAAATGTGATATCCAAAATAATGCAACCTCAACAGTCTTAGTGCAGAAAGCCGTGTGCGACTTAGCAATATATTGGAATAAAGCGAAACTATTAATTAAAAAAGATCCTAAAAAGGTAGGGTTGCTGAAACTAACTATTTTTGATAAAAGGTATGCACAATCTAGACCAATGAATGAAGTCGATCCTGCTATGATCAACAATGCTTGGAAATAGTGCATAAAATAGAATTAACACCTTTTTTCAAGTCGCTCTCGATAATTAATTTTTTGATTAATAATTTAATAAATATCTGTATTTTATATAGTTTTGTAATGTTAATTCGCAGTTATGATTATAAATTTATTTATGTATTTTATTCTTATTACTTATACATATACTTTTGGTAATTAATACATTACCATAGTAACCAATTTTAAAATATTGTGTGCATTCTTTGGAATTCAGTTTGTTATTCTACTGTTAATGGAAACTGATGATGATTTTAAATAAATCGAAAGTGCTTCTTCCTTTGATTGATTCTTAATTTATGTTTTTGTGTATAATTTTATTTTCCTGCCATGGTGGTGGTAGTATTGAAAGTTATTAAAATTAAATAGTGATATATGGATTTAGGTATCAATTCTTTTTCCTTATCTCTCGCATATCACACTAACTCTTGGCTCTTTTTTGTTCCTTACCTAAATGATTTGAACTTACCGCTATTCAAAATTCCTTATCTCTCGCATATCACACTATTTAACTCTTGGCTCTTTTTTGTTCCTTACCTAAATGATTTGAACTTACCGCTATTCAAAATTCGTTAAGATAAATATTTTGAAACGTTAACATTTTAATATTTTGATATTTTATAACATTTTTTGTGTAAATGAATTATAATAGAGAATTTTCAAATTAATTAAAAAAGAAAATAAAAAAAGGCTGTTTTTTGAAGGATTGCTAAAAATCCCTTCAACTTTCATTTTTGCCTTGGGACTATGCTTATTAATTTAACCTGAAAGACATTTTTTTTAATGTCAATTATTTTTTATTATAAACATTTTAGTTTATGTGAGGATTTAGTGGATATTTTCCAAACAATGTGTGGAGAAAGTGGAGATTTTCAGAGAAGGATATGGGAAAAAGAGGAAGAAGCCTTTTGGCATGTGGCAACACTGGCTGGCCCAAGGTTAGGTTAGTAGGCACCAAGTTGTGAAATAAGGGCGAACTTGTAAACTTTGCCTATGGGGCAAAATAACCTGGCACCGGCACTGTTTATGGCTCACTGATGGAGCACAACTTATTTTTTACTGGTGCAGATATGAAATACATATAATATTGTATTGTTGCAGAAGCATAGGTGAATTTGTATATGATTTGCATTTGTATATGAACTGTCGAGTGGCCGGATGGCTGAGTGGTAAGCATTGGCGTGCCACGCAGAAGGACCCGAGTGCAGCACTTCTTGAAAAGTTTTTCAGGGTGTTGGGCCCAACTTGGTGGTCTCCATCCTTCACCATCTGGTTCCCCTCCATAGGTGTGGGTGCATCCCGTGGTTGGAACTGGCCCCATCCCTTAGTAATCTCCCTGATTGGAAAGGGGCGTAAAAATGTAAAAAAATAAAATAAAAAATAAAAATATATGAACTCTCATGTTTTCTTTCAACATATATGTTCTATATGTTCTCATGTTTTCTTGATGCAGTGATGACAGTGGACATGTGAAACACGTGAAAAATTTTACCAACCATTGGATGCTTTTTAACAAATTTTATTTCAACTGAATTTCAAATTTTTTTGAGTGCCGTGTTTCTTTTGTCTTTCTTTTTAATTACTGTGGTGGATCTCATTCATTTTAAAGAAAGCACACTTTTAAATCGTAAGCATTTCACATTTTTAAAGTAAAACAAGAAATTTATGTAATTTTTATTTAGTCTTATTTCAAAAATGTATAAAAAAATTATCAGGTTCAGAAAATCGAAAATGGAAAGTGGCCAAAGAAACAGAAAAACAAGTTAAGAGGACACACTGATGAATTTTTTAGAAAAATTGATGGCACCCCTCTACCTGCAACGTGTCATGATTCTAACTTCCAAATAAAAAACTTAACAGAATGTGAAGATCATTCAAATCAATCCATCACTACTGGAAGGTCAATCGATTCATCTCCATCATCCTTATCACATTAATCATCAAGGTCAATGATTCAACATTTCAAATTGAACATCAACGGTATGTGAAAATGAAAATGAATATCATTTAAATTAAACGATCCAGCCACTTGACCTGAAATTATTAATGATAAAATTCGAAAAATTATTATTGAGCAAGGCCTGACACAACAAATTCAAAATAAATCATTTCCACCAGATGATTCTGGATGTAGTTTTAGCAATGATATTCTTCCATGAATATGACTCATATATTCATGTTCCATAAACAGCATTTTGCTTTTGCTTCAAGTTATTTTCTGGTGAAAGAAGTCAATGAACCACAGAAAGATGGATTGGAAAGGGAAGCAAAAATTCAAAAACAGAGAAGAGTATTCAAATTGGCAAAATTTGTCGAAAACTCTCAGTGCTCATGAAGGCTCTAGCTCACATTTGAATTCTTATATATAGTGAATGGATTTGAACTGATTTTTTTCGAATAAATTGTAAGGGCGCTGAGTAGAAAGTTGCATTGGGTCTAGCTCACATTTGAATTCTTATATATAGTGAATTGATTTGAACTGATTTTTTTCGAATAAATTGTAAGGGCGCTGAGTAGAAAGTTGCATTGGGGTGCTGGGACCGTTAGAGCCGGCAGTGATAGGAGGTTTTTTCCTTTCATTGAATATGAGCTTGCCCTGCATATAAAATCTTATGTAATTAAGCAGTTTATCTCCAGTTTAGATGGCAATTGTACCTCTCTCTTATTGGAAATTAGATGCTACAAAGGCTTTTTTTTAGATCCTTCTCCAAGAGGACTAGTGTGCTGCTTGTATTGAATAAATATCAAATAAGGATTATTACAGAGTTCTTATAAAGTACTGTTATATTAGAAGATATATCCACTTAATTGACTTGTTGCCAATCTCAAAATATAGATACCTAGGAGATAAAACACATTGTATGAATATGTGGCTCTTTCAGAACTAGGCATGATTTTCTATGATTGTATTTCTTCATATCAGAATAACTTATTATCCTTCTGAGTTAGATAGTCTTTTGTGTGTAAGACAGAACTTATGGGAAGATCCTGTCAAGGTTGTACAATAGATCATTAGAATGGTCATAATCTTAAGTCTATTTAAAGCCCCCTTTTTCTACTCAATAATGTTAATAAGTGAGAAAAAATTAATGATGATATTTTTTTAATTTGTTACTATTTGTTAAACTTCCAAATGTATAAAACCTTATATTGCATTAAGTATCTTCTAATCTAAAAAAATAATTTTTCTACAATAATTTCTTGATTTTTAATGAATTTTTATGTAATCTGACACCTCATTATCAAAATTATATAAACCAGCAGTTCTCAACCTTTTGGATTCACATACCACCCAAAGAATATCAAAATTTCTCCATACCACCACCATTTATAAAAAATTTAGGCATCAAAATAAAAACTAAATAGGCAAACAACAAATATTTTAATTTTTTTGGTAACCAAAATATAATTACTATAATGAGTCACAAGCTAATAATTTAACATTTTATGAGTTAAGACTGTAAGACCTAGCTACACTTGCGCTAGTTGAAAAATTGCAATTGTAGAGCTTTATCTGCTTGTATCAACTTGATGGCTTGTATGAAGAACAAAAACAGTGTTCTTGAATTGTAATTAAAATTGCACACCATAAACTGAGCACTCATACTAGTTCCCACTATAGCAAACTGCAAACTAACCTATAAGTACAGTGCAATTATGTATCAGGCAACTGCGTAGTATGGCACTAAAATAGCATATGACCTAGAGTGCAATAAGTCTGGACATTTTTGTCTATGACAAAGAGCTGACAAAGGCAGTAATCAATATAATAAAGATATAGTTTTAATTTCTTTTTTAATATCAGTTTTATATTATTTGAAAAATTATTTAAATATAATTTTTAAAAAATATTTTTATCTTTTGTATATTACCAATGTTATGCATACCATAGGTTGAGAACCGCTAATATAAACAAAGTACAGATATTCCTCCTATAATACGGTTTCGCTCTAACACGATTTGAAAATTGCGGAAGCCTTCATATAATAATGTTATGCATACCATAGGTTGAGAACTGCTAATATAAACAAAGTACAGATTTTCCTCCTATAATACGGTTTCGCTCTAACACGATTTGAAAATTGCGGAAGCCTTCATATAACAGTTTTTTATTTAACACATTTAAAAAAAATCACATTTATTCTCCTACAACACAAAACATTTTCATTAATTTTTTTAAATCCATACAAGGGACACACAATACACATACAAAATGCAATCATTGAGAAATACTTTGCTAAAATGCAATTTCGCTAGATTTGTCATGAGAGGGACGATATGCAGTTTATTTTTGATTTTGATTTGAAATTGAGTTAATTGGCAACAGTTGAGTATTTTGTGTTCCAAACATTCAGTTCTTAAATAAAAAAATAAGTTTTTATTCTTCAATAGAAGAATAGAAGAATAAAACAATGTGAAAGAGAAGAAAAGCTTTTTTATTCATAAATTTTTTTTGTGTATATGTTAAGGAACAATTGTTTTCTAGCAGATTGTAGCAGGTTAGACTACAAATTTTGTAAAGAGAGCAGAAGATACACAAACTTTAAATACGTAAAGTCCAGAAAGTGAAGCTGATATTGTTAAAGAAAAAGTTCTCATTTTAACGAAACAGTGTAAGGAAGATATAATTATTAAATGAATGTATGGAGGCTGTATACTTTTTCTTTCCTTTTGTTTTAGGTATATTGTTTTTTTAGGGTCTTACATATATATTTTTTCTTTATGTTTCATATTATTAATATTCTTAATAAAAATTAAGTTTCTTATGTGAAATTAAAGAAAGTTATTTGTTTTTAATTGGTTTTGGAACGTAACTCTCCTTTCTGTATTGGCTCCAGGTCTCATATAACACGGTTTCACATAATACAGTGTTTCCCAGGAACCTATCTACCATGCTATGGGATGGATACCTGTATATTATTTCACACATTTGTATTTTTTTTCTTGAAATCAAAATAACACACTTTGTTTTATTTGCTAGAAGGTTAGATGTTATTAGCTGATAACTGAAGACATCAGTATGTAGTGAATAAATGAGTGAATAAAATGCGAAAGGGCATTAAGACATGACCTTGAGAATCATAGAATATGATATGTGAAAGGCTTTCACAACCACATATTATATCAAATTATATATTTTCTATTCTAATTTTTATCATATTCTAAATTTTTTCTTTTTTGTACTGTAACACTTTCCATTTGAAAAGAAATATATATATATTTATGGGAATTTTTAGTTGGATGTATGATATAGAAATTATGATCACAGACTCAAAAATTTTCAGTCTTTACAATTAATGATAATGAAGTAATTTGTTTTTTGTTTTTCTTTTTTAAATTTTCTAGAGAAAAGTTGAAAATATAGTTATCACTGTATTTTATATATAGTTATCATTGACTAGTATTCTGTCCCCTGGATCCACTACTCTCAGATTTATTACTAATAATTGCAAAAATTAAAATTATTGGAAATTATCATCAATGTAATATAAATGATAATTATTTGCAGAAGTATCACCTGTGTCTAATTTGATACATGGAAATATAAATAAATATATATATATGGAAATATAGAGTTGCTGGCTCAAGTCAGCTTCATCTGAAAAGCTTGAGTTTTTTGGAAATAAGATCAAACTCCATCCTGGAATCTTTTTAAGTTACTTAAATAGTATTTACTGAGTAATGAAAATTATGTTGTCATGCAAATATCAAAAGAGAGATTGCTGAAGGATGTCCATATCTTTCTATTTAATATAGTGATTTGAAGGTTTTCGTTTGGTTGTAATAGTTACAATTATTATTATAATTATTAGTCATGTGACTATCAGATGCGTGTAACAAGTTCCATTCCATGAAATCAAGCCAGTTGTCCAGCATTATAAATCAAGCTACTGTAGAAACAACAATTTGATTCACAAGAGAAAAAACTGCCTACAAATACTCTGCAAAGAGCACAATCATGTGATATCTCTTGACAGATGAAAATCAACCAATTTGTAATCTTTGAAATTGAGCATTTATCCACAAAAGCATGTTTTAATCAATTCACTTATTTTACTGAATGTTTACAGTATTCTAATTATTCTGTTTTTAACATTTTAAATCTTTAAAAAAGATTTTTGTTATTCTGGCTTTTATGTTTTTTTTTTTTTAATCATCAAATATTATTATTTCATTCAACATTTATTTTTTTGTCTTTTTTAGCATATTTTAACTTTTATACAAATTTTGCATTTTTATGAATTAAATTTTTATGTTTACATCTGTTGACAAAATTATTGCTATTGTTACTACAGTTTTATTTGGGTTTATCATGTTTTTTTATAAAATGTTTATAAGTATTAATTATTATTATTTGTTAATTTTATTTGCATTTTACAACTGACTAACACATTGTTGTTTTTATTTTCACAAACACTGTCACATTTGGCAAATACTGTATAATGATACAACCAAACTCAAATCGTCCATTATTGCCACAATTATGTTAATTAGCAATTAATCAGATTTGAAGTACAATTCATTAATAATTTTTATCGAAAAAATTCATGTAGCTTGAGTTTTTCTTAACAGGTTGTCAGCAAGTTTTTGAAAATACCCAAGTTTAAACAACTCTATGTGGAAATAATAAGAACTTCTCCAACATGTTCATCAAATATTGACATTTTTCCAAAACTTGATACAATGAAAACATTTTTCAGTCATTTCATATGCATCATGAGTTCCATTAATTCTGAATTATTTTATTAAACAGGCCTGTTACCTGTTCTTTCAAACATTTGTCTGTAGTTTTCATTGTTTTGATAATGAAAATACCTGTTTTTCTTTCAACAGATGTTTCTTTCTCTAAATTCTCTCTGACATCCAATAGTAGATTTCATTATTTTGAAGATGGCCATAAAAAACATTTAAGTAAATGATATTATAAAAATAAAATATGATTTGAAAGTTAAAAAAATTAAAAATTCACCAAGATAATGCATTTGTTCTTTCAAGAGATATTTTTTCCCTACATTCCTTTGTCATTTAGTAATAGATTTTGATGTTTTGAACATTGCCATAATAATAAAAAGATGTAAAAAAAATTTTATAATGATTCTATAAAATACTTTGAATTATTTCAAAGTATTTTATAGAATAGATATTATAACAGACATATATGTGACTTGAACATATGCCATTTCTAGTTATGTCATAACAATCATATTTTAAAGTACTGTTTTAATATTTCATTTTATATTTATTTTGCAATTGTACAGTTATTTCCACACACTACTAAAATAATAATATAATTTCAGCTCACTTGGGCAGAGAAAGAACAATCCATAATCGTCAAAAAACAAATGGATTCACTATAGTGCACTTTTGGCTCAACCGAACTCTCCTCTGTAGTTCGACTTATTTGTTAAGCAATTTCAATCTGGTTTTTTATGAAATTATTAGTAGTCCTTAACTTACAACAGGGTTTGGTTCAAACTGTGCCATTGTAAATCAGAAATTTTCAAAATTTATGGATTGCTCACTATCAATATTTATTATTATACACCACATCTTCATATGACTACTTAAACATAATAATACAAGAAATAGATGCAAAGAGAATGCTTTCTATATATCAGACTATTATTCATGGACTTGAACTTATGTGAACTATGCTGACCAATCACAGAATTTACTAATTATATCCCTAACATTAGTCAAGGACTAAATGTATTTCAAAATTTATTAATATAAATAATGAGATACTATTAAATTAGCCAAACAACACTTATACCCTGTTTACACTATACAATATAAACCAGTTCAAGTCGTAAAACTTGTTTAATCTTATAAATGTGAACGGAACAAGTTTAGCCAAACTCGTTTGAAAACGTCACGCACTAGTGCATACCGGTTTAAGTTGAACGAGGACGGTCTATAGGGTTTAAACATAAACTCATTCCTGATTGGATGATAGTTCGGGACCAAGAAGATTAGTTCCGGATGAAACTTATTTAGAATATCACTTATTTCTATATTGAATAAGTATTATGTCAAAAACAATATAAAAGAAACAATTATATATTAGTAAAAATGTGAAATTCATATTTAAATACATACCAGATTCAAAAATTGAGAACATTGTCTTCTGTCTTCTTTTTTTTGTAATAGACGATATATTTGTATATTCCTTTTATTAATTTCATTTATCAGTCTTACAATCTCCATTTTATTATATAAGATTTAAGTTCACTCAAACATTATCTCGAAAAACGGAAGTATATTTTTCAACACCAGAGGTCACTATGTAATGTAAACTGGTTAAACAATTCTGTAATATGAACGAGGCTCTCCCTCAAACTCGTTTAACTTTGAACGCGATCAATTACAAACTGGTTTACATTGTATAGTGTAAACAGGGTATTAGTATACTCTATTTAAACTGCAATTTTTGTTAATTTATGCATGACACCACCATCTGTTATTTAATAATTAGACTTATTTTTTGATTAATTTCTTCAAAATAAAAATTTCCTTGGTCTGGAGTTGAACCAGGAACTTCAAGTTAGTCCAGTTTTACAATATCAAATTAAAGTTCCTGTTAGCCTTATCTGCCAATTATCTGTTTGCAATCAAGAGATGTTACTAATTATAAACTAGTGCTATGTAGTCTTTCAAAAAATACAGACCACAAAAAATAAAACTTTGATGGCTTGTATTTATTTTATTAATTTAAATCAAATTATAAATTTTAATGTTTTTCTATAGAGTAGAAACTGTTAAGATTGAAATGATAAGTCTCTGCTAGTATTGTATATCATAGATACTTCATAAGCTAAATAATAACTAATGCTTGAGAATAATCATTCCATTGTGATTATTATATAAGTCAATCACTCAAACTGATAAAAGATGTAAATTAATAAAACATATATGCTCAGTGTAATCACACTGTTATTTTTAAGTATATGTGAAGCAGAAATCCTGCATTCTTACCATGTCAAATAATAAATTTGTTAACATTTTTATCATAACTAATCATTGTATTATTTTCATACAGAACATAAAAAACATAATTTACTTAAAAATAGTAATTTACTTCTACAGTGGTACCTTGGTTAATGACGAGTGGTTGAAAGAAAAAATGTCTTGGTTAACGACTCCTGATTATGTGAACTTCCGACAAAATAAAGCTCTGTAAAACAGTTCGTGCATCACATGATTAATTAGCTCAGTCAATCGTTATTTTTTTTTAATAATCAAATCAAATCCGACAATATTATTATTAAAATTAATAAAATTATAACTATATAAAAATATATTTAAGTATTTGATAATAAACAATATCATTATTAAAATTATAACCATATAAAAATATATTTAAGTAAATGATAATTAACACAATAATGAAAGCAAATTATTTAATTAATTAAAAATAGACGTGCAACAGATATAGTAATGAAAAATAATTATTTAATTAATTAAAAATAGATTTGCAATAGTTCACTAGTTTTTAGTTTCTTAAAGATTTATTAACCTAGATTAAAAATAGACGTGCAACAGTTCACTAGTTTTTAGTTTCTTAAAAATGATTTCTAGACGATTAAAAAGTAGACACTGCAACAATTCACTAGTTTTTAGTTTCTTAAAGATGATTTCCAGACGATTATTATTTTAAATTCTGCCAACGCAACAGTTCACTAGTTTTTAGTTTCTTAAAGATTATTTCTAGACGATACAACACTTCAGTATTTTTAGTTTCTTAAAGTGATTTCTAGACGATTATTCATTTAGTAATGAAAACAAATTATTTAATTAATTAAAAATAGACGTGCAACAATTTTTAGTTTTTAGTTTCTTAAAGATGATTTCTAGATAATTATTATTTTAAATTCTGCCAACAAAGAAACAAATTATTTAATTAATTAAAAATAGACATGCAACAGTTCACTAGTTAAAAATAGACGTGCAACAGTTCACTAGTTTTTAGTTTCTTAAAGAGATTTTTAGACGATTATTATTTTAAACTTTTAGTTTTTTAAAGATGATTTCTAGACGATTATTATTTTAAATTCTGTCAACAAAGTCTAATTCAATTGTTTATTTGTGTTATATATTACTTGACACTTCAGTGGTGTGATGTTGCAGTTTCAGATTCCATTAGAAGAAAAAAACGTCTGTCCGAGATCCTACAGTCGTCGCAGTTTCGGATTCCATTAGAAAAAAATACCGTCTGTCCGAGATCCTATAGTTCATATAGCCAATAAATCAGCGCATGTCACTTTTCGTTCGCCATCAAAAGGCAAAATCAAATCTTATCTATATAGTAATCATTGAATCTATAAGTTGCTAATCAGTGTTTACAGGTTCATTTCTCAAAAACTCTGAAGTGAGCCCAATTGTCCTTTTGGTGAAGATTGATAATTAAAAACTGTTTCCACAAACAATTCATTTTATTAATGTTAATTTTTTTGTAGCAAATATAATAAATAAACGATATTATCCATATTTTTAGGACATTTTAAATGAGTTTTATCTGCATTTTTAATATTTACTATGGTTGTGGGATGGAGCCGGAATGAATTAATCAATTTTCAATTAAATCCTATGGGGAATCGCACTTTGGATAACGACGGTAATGCTGGAACGGATTACCGTCGTTAACCAAGGTATCATTGTATATTAGAAGTTGAATGGCACACACAGATACAATTTTGCATCAGTTAAACTCAGATAAAACTCCAAGCCCTCAAAAGAGAACAACTAATAATTCAAAGTTCATCAAAGGACAATAGCTCAAACTGGTACCATTTTAGAGACATACAGCTACAATGGTTCATCCATTCACACCATTACTCCATTGAGTAATAATATTCTTCAGAAATATAAACGAATTACAAAACGACATACAATTCATCTTTGTTTCTATTTTACTTTATAGTTTATTGTTATTATAAACATACTTATATGAAACATGTCTTACAATAAAAAATAGAATATTACCATTTCATAAAATTTGAAAATTGCTGCTAGTTACCAACAATATATTCAATAAGTGACAGATAATGAAACAGTTAAAAAGCTATTGTAAAACATAAATCAAGATATCCTTCTGGAAATATAGTAACAATTAAGTTCCTGTTAGTTAACTTCAGATTAATGAATATATTATAAATCTGAACCTTAAGCAAAACCATATAAATTTTAGTATAATATGTTTGGAACATTTTATTTTTTTAATTCAATAAAATTAAGAGTGAGATAAAGTGTTCAGAAATCAAGTCTTATTTTACTCATAAATTGTTTGTGAGTTTGGTATTTAGTTTTTATAAGAATATAACTGAAATTAGATTTACTATAATTCGAAATTCTATTCAAAATAATTTATATAAGGATCAAAGTTTTAATATAGTTTACATCATATTTTTGTAACATTTGCTTATTATCAATTTCTCATAAAAGCAGAATACTACTTGTATATCAAATTTTGATAATTATATTTGCTTGTAAAATCAGGTCTCATATATGGGGGCCTTATAAACCAGGACTGACATGTAGTTGAAATAGAAATCTTGATGATCTATTTGAATATGCACAGGTAGTTATAATATCTTTTTGTTAAGTATCACTTGCAATTAGGTTTCAATCTCTTGTATCGTCTTGAAATATCATCCTTGAGTTTCAGTTTCATTTTTTGGAACAAAAAAAAAGCCATAAGAGGCTATATTTGGCAAGTATGAATGATATGGGATTTTTGCATGTTGCTGGCTGTCAAATATGATTGCTTTTTCAGAGTGGTGAGAGTAAATGCATTGTTGTGATGATGAAGCCAATTGTGAATTGTGATGGTGCCATAGAGTTCTGGTATTTTTTGCAAAAAATTTCTTCTCAGCTATCTCAAAATATAGCAGTAGAAGCCTGAATTGACTGACTGCACATGCTAAATTCTTCGTGCACAAGCTCTTTGATGTAAAAAAAATCCATTAATATGATTTTTGCTGTGCTCCTCATTTGCCATGTCTTTTTCAGTATTTGTAACTGTGGGCTCTTTCACTGCAAAGACTGTTAATTTGTCTCTGGATCATACTTGCAAACCTTACTTTCATCACATGTGATGGTCCTCAAGAAACGATTGGGTCCTCATTTCTTTGATAACAGCTCACAGCAGACATTGAGATGAAGTTGCTTCTACCTGATATCAGAAGCCTGGAGATGAATCTGGCAATGATGGAATGCATTTCAATTTGTACTGAACTATACTGGCAGGCTCCATTGGAAATTCCAATAATGTTGCAAATGCTTGGATGGTATGGTGACAATCCTAATAGTTTATATACAACTTTGTCACTTTTCCAGAAGTTGTGCACTAGTACAACTACTGCCCTGCATCCTTGTTGTCTTCAACAGACATTCAAGCATTTTTGAAGCATGCCTGTCACTGAAAATACTGTGAACAGTCTAGAGCAGGGTGTCCAACCTTTTGGCTTCCTTGGGCCACATTTAAAGAAAAAAATTGTCTCGGGCCGCATATAAAATATATTAATTCCAATGATAGTTAATAAGCGGTCAGATGGCCACATGGTAACACAGTGGCATGCCATGCAGGAGGACCCACATCTGGCATCTCTGAAAAGTTTTTTTGGGGTTCCAGGCTGGCCCGGCAATCCCCATTCTTCATCAAACTCCAATTCTCCACTCTTCAACTTGCTCCTTCCTGGCCTTGTGAACTTAATACTTTCCTGGACAATGAAGATACCTTCGAGGCCCTGCAAAACTTTCTCCACAACTCCTCAGCCTTAGCAAGCAACATGCATCAAACATCAAACTTGAACTGATAGACTCCATGATGCTTCAACCTTGACTCATGAAATGAACCTCGCAACAATCCAAGAACTAGAAGTGCATCAACTGTGGACAGTCTTCCAATTATCAGGACTCTTCAACAACAGAAATTGTAAACCTTCGAGATCATCTTTACTTCTGTTTCTCAAACTCACACAGAGAACTTGTCATGGGTGTGCATCTTTCCATCTGTCAAATGATACTCTCCCTATAAACAGGAACAGTGAACTCAAAGTAGACCTTCTTTACTTCTGTAAATATTAATATTACACTCAGATCATGTAAACTACGGAGTACGTCTTCCCATCTGTCATATTATTAGTTACTCCACACCTATATATATTTATGTACTCATATTGACACAACCAATACTTCTTTGTAACTGCCTATGTATATTAATTTGGTCAATATATGCCGCAGCAGGACACCACGTACCCCACATAAGTGCTGGCTGCTCCCCTCCTCATCTTTTACTAGTGATCTGCTCACTTTCTTCAGCAGAATCTCTTTAACTAATACTTCTCCTTCCATTTCTACTTCTGGGATGCTAAACCTATGAGTTCAGTCCCTATCCCCTCAATAGGTCTCCCTCCACAGGTGTAGTTGCAGCCCATGGTTGGGAACTGTCCCCCCCCCTAGTAATCTCAGATTGGAAAGGGACATAAAACAAAAGAAAAGATAGTTGTTAAGCAAAAAAGTTAATAAATAATGTACAATATATGATATCACCATGACAAAATAAGCAAAAATGTCGTAATATAATAATCTTTGACTTTTTTTCGTTCAGAACTTTTTTAAAATCGTTGAGCAGGTCAGGAAGTTTTAATCACTGAAATAAAAAATATTTTAGAAAATGTAGATAGGTACTTAAATAATAAAAACTTCAGTACCTTAATTAAGTACATAAAAATCTCAATATTTTAAAGAAGTTTACGATTTTATGTTGGGTCGCATTCAGTACAGCAGTGGGCTGCAGGTCGGACAGCCCTGGTCTAGAGTGTCATTACTAAAGCCTGTTGAAACATTTCCAGAGTCTCACTGGCCAATTTTCAAAGTTTCAAACTAAACGTCATGCCATTGAGACTACTGAACAAACAAATACTTGGTCACAAATGTAGCATAGATTACATTACACCCAGGTCAGTATTATTTGTGCAGACAGTTCCTCTAATGTGGATTGGTACCTCTCAAAGTTGCTGAACAATTGGAAAAATCTGAAATATTTTGATATATCTTTCTATCTATTTTAGCTAATATTCTATATAAAAAATGAAATCTAGTAAAGAATTCTACTGTTAAAAAACCCAAATTACTATTTACATATATTTTATTGGGAAAAAAATATAGAAAATAGATAAAATAAAAATTTACATAAAATAATTCTGTTATGAATGAAGTAGCTATTATAAAAAAAAAAAAAATACAAAAAGATAAATATTTTAATGCATAAAATGTGTCAAAAAAATATTTGAATAATCACCTTCCCACACTGTACTGGAATAATCAATAATATATTTTTCTTTATAAGTAAATACAGTATGTTTGGCATTCTAAGATAAATTTTAATTTATGAACAAAAGTGAGGAATACAAATATTAAATAAAAATAAACAATAAGCCAAATAAGTAAGATAAATCATTTATTCAGAAATGTTTTTGGCTATCCATATAACAAAAATGTTTTTGAATAAACGATTTATCTTATTTGGCTTATTGTTTACTTTTATTTAATAACTAAAGTAAGAAGTATTTCAATATGAGGAATACATATTCATAAATAGATGAAAAAAGCTTTCAATATATATGACTTTCATTTTTGTTCTAGTGACATTATATAAGTTGAATTTATCTGCATAAATGATTACATTGTTATTATGGTAAAATTAAAAACATAAAACACTGAATGCATAGCCTATGTCCATGGTGATCAAACTACAGCTCATGAGCCACATGCAGATCTTTGATACCTTCAATGTGGCTCCATACCATGAAAGTCAATAGTTAATATGAATAATCTAGTATTACCTCACTCTACCTATAAGGTAGAGTGAGATAATACTACATGTTACCTCACTTAAAGAGTACCTCACTTTACATTAAAGAGTATTAAACATGTAGTACACTACATGTTTAATACTCTTTAATACTACATAACATTTAATGCGATGAATAATCTTATTTTTCAGCACAAATGTTCTTAAATCGAGTGATACAGTATCGCTAATCGCAATTATTTTTTAATCAATAAACGAGATCGATATTTTGTGTTTAAAATAGCTATAGCAGAAAGTTTCTGGATTCGTAAATATCTGTACTGAATTTATATCCCTTTTGTCTATTCATTTTTTCGATACAATTTCACTTTATTTTTTGCTTCATGAAAAATGATTTTTTGAGACAACTCTTAATGCAATAGACTCGTGCCCCACAGTTTCGAAAACACTGACTTAATATATTTGAAGGGGTTCTGTCTGATTTCCATTGTATGTGATAAACATCGTATATCTTAACTATTTTTCTTTATTACAAAGAATAAACCATTATCATTACTATTCTATCGTAAAGCAAAAATAGAATAAAGTTTTAAAGAGCTGCTGCGCACTTTTAAATTTTATCCCTTATAAGCCAGACATAACGCCTCTTCGAATTTTTTGATAAAATTTTTAAGAGGAGCTATATCTGGCTTCGATTACCTGATAAATTGAAATGGAGCAACTCCGATTGCAACGTTTCACTATCTTATGATAATGGGTTTTAGACTTAACGATGGTGCCACATGACACTAATACTATAGTCGTACATGACCAGTTGTATTTCTTTCTTAAAATTAACGATTGCAAGAGATTTTAATTATATAAAATATCTTAATATCCATACTTTTTTTAAGCTGTTGGTATAGATGACTCCTTCGTGCTACTAGCTTCATGGAGACGAACACAGAAAGAGGACAGCGTGGAAAAAAGAATGAGCGACACTTTTTCTGATGCGGCAGTATCTGTGACTATAACTTCATTGACCAACTTCCTAGCTTTTTGTTTAGGACTTCTCTCTCCTTTCCGAGCCATTCGTATCTTCAGTATATACACTTCACTTTCAATTCTCTTCGATTATATTTATCAAATCTTCTTCTTTGGAGGAATATTGGCATTGGATGGCTATAGAGAAAAGTATAATATGCACTCATTTTTTCTACATACTGTTCAACCAACTGAATCTTCAGGTAAGTGAATTATAAAATATATAAATTATTACAGATTCTTATTGTAAATAAAATTCATTCGGAATATGTTATACTAGATTCTTAGAAATTATATTAAACAATACAAAAATGTGTTTTTTTTGTATTAAATAATAATAATTATAAAAATATTGCAAGCACTGAAAATCTTAGAATAATTATAGATGATAGTATGTTTGTTGTTTGAACTGTTTGCATAAGAGAATACATAAAAATACAATATGGTAATTATAATTATAAAATCCTTTCAGAAATTTCGAATTTTCTAATTATTAGCCCAATCTTACCATATACAGTAGTAGTATAAATTCTTTCGTTCAGTAGGATAGCGACATTTTTAGTTGCTTTATAGGATTTCTAATTCAAACATTTTGAATTAGAGAACCTTCTAAAAAAAAGAAGAATACGTTTAAATTAAAATTCAGTACTATAAAATAGCCAAAAAACGAAAAGTCATAGCAAAATTCTTGCAGCGTTAAATGTTTCACAGGGTATATGAGATAAACAACAACAGATTACTAAAGATTCATTGAATATCATATGAAATTATTTGTAAGAAAATGTTATCTTACCTATTTTAAGTATCAATTTATGATTATTTGTTGATAAGTTTAAAAAAAGACCGAATCACTTGCTAATTATTTCGAATGACATCACTGGCTTCATTCGGTTATTAAGGCGAGCATTATAATGTCCACCATGAGTCGCTTACGTCTGTAATGATGACAAGCCCTCAAAGGAATGATTTCAGATTATAGTTAAATTAAGCTAGTTTTTATTAGCCTATGAATTTCACAAGTGATAGGTTAGTCTGTGGTCACTTCAGAGCCCAATATTGGCTTACTAACAATGGTGACGGCCGGGAATAACCGGAAGATTGAAAGATGGGAGGATGGATTACAACTGTGCCGATGATCTTGTATATCTCTAAAAGAACTGGAGGAATGGCATCCCAGGAAAAAGGAAATGGACCCAGATCCTACTACGAAATGAACAATTAATTTAAAAGAATAGATGAAGCGTGAAATACCAATAGAAAATGATATTCCATATCATATAATTTTTTTTGTTAGAACCACATTATATTACATGTTCAGTGTATACTCAGATGATCAATACGGTGAATATTTAAATGAATGCAAAAAGTCGATCAAATGATCGAGTAGAAAACTTTTCAACTTCTATCTAGAGCAGTGATTTTTCAACCAGTGTGCCGGGAAAAATTTTTAAAGATTTTCGAAAGAGTCCAAAGCATATTGTACTTTGGACTCTTATTCTTTCGTATAAGCAATTTAAAGAGATATTTTTCATATATATATATATATATATGAAAATTACATACTTATTTCAGTTTTAAACAAATTACAAATGTATTATTTTTAATCTCTTGTAAAAAGTAGTATGCATCTATACGAAATAAATGCAACTGAAGTAAACAATTTTTGAAATAATTATTAAGATTACCCCCGCAACTTAATAGAAGTTTAACTATAATTTCAAGCCATTAGTTAGAAAAGGTTGAAAAACACTGATCTATAGGATTAGTCTTCGATTTCGGAGTCCATATTTTCGAATTTACTCAGAAGTTACTTGTATACGTTTATCGATAACCTTTTCCTATATGCTGAACAAATCAAAAGTGTAGACAACTTATATTGATATTAGAATAGTTCTACTGAAAAATTCTTACATTATAAATTAAGGAATAAAGAAAATTTAAATCATAAAAAATACCAATTCCAGAGGTGGCCAAACTGCGGCTCGAGAGCCACATGCGGCTTTTTGGTACCTTCAATGTGGCTCCCTACCATGAAAGTCAATAGTAAATATGAAGGAAATACTTATTTCAGTTTTAAACAAATTACAAATGTATTATTTTTAATCTCTTGTAAAAAGTAGTATGCATCTATACGAAATAAATGCAACTGAAGTAAACAATTTTTGAAATAATTATTAAGATTACCCAAAAACTGATGCTATTTTCTTTCTGTCTCTTTGAGATTCTCCTATGTAGCTCCTAGTATCATGAAGTTTGGCCATCCCTGACCTATTAAAATATAAAACTCATTAAGGTTATATGCATATTTTTAAGGATAGATTATTTTAATTCTTTACGTTGCCGAATCAAAGAACGATATTAGGAAATAAGTTAGTTAGAACACCATTGCAGAGTACTGGACGAACGATGATAAGTTTTAAACAAATTACAAATGTATTATTTTTAATCTCATGTAAAAAGTAGTATCTATACGAAATAAATGCAACTGAAGTAAACAATTTTTGAAATAATTATTAAGATTACCCAAAAACTGATGCTATTTTCTTTCTGTGTCTTTGAGATTCTCCTATGTGGCTCCTAGTATCATGAAGTTTGGCCATCCCTGACCTATTCAAATATAAAACTCATTAAGGTTATATGCATATTTTTTAAGGATAGATTATTTTAATTCTTTACGTTGCCGAATCAAAAAACGATATTAGGAAATAAGTTAGTTAGAACACCATTGCAGAGTACTGGACGAACGATGAGGTCTACAAAAGGAGTAAAGGATAAAGACGAGAACATTAAATATTCTCATAGTGGTATCACAACTGATTTCAGTTTTATCTATAATATTCGATTGCTTAATAACTTCGCAATACAAAAGATTGTTAAGATCGTTAATTTGTCTGGATTTTATTCCTGATTGATTGACTTATCCAAAAATTGATTTTATTTCTGCAAAAAACTATTTATTTTTGTGAAAATTAAACAAATTATTTAAAAATTCTTTTAAGTAATTAAAATTTATTGCCGATTTCTTTTTAGTACATTGAATCAGAATTCGACACTTGCTATTTATCTCTGGTTTTGTACAACCTCACACGAGCTGGCATCATCAAAATTTTGATGATGCCAGCTCATGTGACATTGTTGTGAATAGCTCTACATTTTGATCATACAGGTATCGATCAAAATGAAGAGGAGGTGGAATGATGAAGCAGGCCCAAATCACATTTATAAATTATCTAGTGAATGGATTTGCCTCCATGTCTGGATGAAATGCCAAAGAGTTTCTACACAGTGTATCCAGCCTATCCCTTGATTAGATTATGATAATTTCAGTTAGCAGCTAATTTCTCAAGAGATTCTTTTGGTAAAGGTCACTCCAGAGCCCATCATATTCTAGCTATGATGGAGTTAAATTGATGATATAAGTATCAGATTTAATAGACTGGGACATTAAAAAATAATGGAAATTTGAAACCAGAATTCAACCCACGCCTCCAGGATTGTAAGACACACTTATAATGTCAGCTTATCTCTCATTAAAATAAAAGAAATTAATCAATGATTAAATCCTTTTATTTTAAAAATTAAATTTAAAAATTATAAAAAAATTCAAAATATCGGATAAAGTAATAAAATTGCTCCCATTTTGTTATTAATAAATATATAAAGAAATATAAATACAGTGAAACCTCTCTATGTTGGACACATTTGGTTCCTTCAAAATGTGTTCAACTTAGGTAGGTGTCCAACATAGAGAAAGATTCATAAAATCAAATTTTTTCTAAACATATTAAACAATAAATTTTTGTATCAATGCAAACCTTTATTCAGTTAGAGGTGTCCAACATAGAGAGATTCATAAAATCAAAATTTTTTCTAAAAGATGTCCAACATAGAGAGATTCATAAAATCAAAATTTTTTCTAAACATACGCCAACATAGAGAGATTCATAAAATCAAAATTTTTTCTAAACATACTAACATAAAATTTTCATGTCAGTGCAAAACTTTATTCAAATCAAATTGGAAACCTTGTCTCAAGCCTTTTAGTCAATTCAAATTGGAAACATTTTATTATTTTAAATGAAAAGATCGGAAGAGCGGTTTTGGAAATCTATCATTATTTTAAATAAAAAACTCAAAAATGTTAAATACACACTACAATCTGTTAGTGCTTTCAACATAAGAACTATTTATTTGAAAAGAAGTCTGTAAGTAATTTGCCTTTTTTTATTTAATTTACACTTCATCCACATATTTTCAATTTTATTTTTTCTTAAACTAAATAGAGTTTCAACAATCTCTGGTTCATTATTAGAAAATACTTAATATCAAATAGAGTTTCAACAATCTCTGGTTCATTATTAGAAAATGGTTCAACCCTCTACATATTCCAAAACTGTTTCATGATCATTCCAACAAAGTCTCGTTTTTTCTTATACCAAATAGAGTTTCAACAATCGCTGGTTCATTATTAGAAAATGCTTATCATTCAAATTCCTCTACATATTCTAAAACTGTTTTGTGATCATTCGGTTCCTCTTCCAACAAAATCTCTATAGGAATTGAGCTGGATATAATCTCTTCAATTAAATCACTGGCTGTAAAATTTTCATATTCATGATGAACAAAATTATTGTCAAAATTTGTAAAATCTTCAGTTAAAATTTTATGATGATAGTTCTCGGGAAGAGTACTCAGTTCTTCTAGGACAAAGTTATTGACCTCTCGCATTCCTTCCTCAGTAAAATCTATAAGGAACATAGCTTTTTTAAAACATTTCTGAATAGCTAATTGTGAAACTTCTTGTCATGCAACATAAATCCCTCTCACTTCATCCAGAATAGTAAATGATCAACAACTTGCCTCTTTTAGTCAAATGTAAGTTCATTTAATCTTCTTTTACTGTTTTTTAACATTTCTAAGGAAAGCTTAATCACAGCAACAGAAAACAGCACACAATTCTCAAAGAAAAAAGTAAAATATAAACCAAAACTAGACAATTATAACCAAAATATTTTTAATTTTATTGCAATAAAATATTCTCTCTATAATTTGGCTACTTTTGGTTTGATATTTCTCAATGTTCAGTGTTTGTATTTACAATAATAAGTAAACCATGGATTTATAAGTCATCAACAACCATCTCAATGCATGACTAATCAATGTTATAAGTTTCTCTTACACAAATTCCTTTGGCTAATCTTCTAAACCTAAATAAAATTTAAGATTTTATTTCAACCAATAATCAAGAAGTGTCCATCTTATTAAAAACAGTTGTTCAAGATACAAGATAGAGAGGTGTCCAGGATATAGAGGTTTGAACATATAGTAAAATACAGGCTTTCGACCGGTTCCAGGAAAAGTCGTTCAACGTACGGAGGTGTCCAACTTAACAGGTTTTACTGTATAAGAGAATATTTAACATAATTTCCATATCAGATATGTTAGATGAGTTTTAATTAACCTGCTATATCTTGTATATAGTATCTGGAATATCACATCTAGAGCCTATCAGAGATTATTCAACACACATATTTTGCTAAATCAGAAGGATGATGTCATTTCAGAAGCGTATATATTTGGAAGATATAGAGTTCAAATTTGCATCATCGTTTCAAAAATATATAGAATATCTGTTGTAATAATTAATGGCTAAGTTTATTAATAAATTAAATATAAAATATATTTTATAAAAGATCTATTACTTAAACATACTTTGACAAGTCATTTTTTTTTCTTTCTAGAAAGAAAAGGCAATGGAAGTGAAAGTCATAAAAAGAAATTAAAACAAAACAAAATCACAACATTTATTAGTGAAAATATTGTAACACTTCTCGGGAAAAAACTTATTAAAATCACCGTAATAATTATTGTCTTCTGTAGTTTGGTAGTAAGTATTATCAATATGAAAGATATAAAACAAGGACTGGAATTTATGAATATATACCCATTTTCCTCACAAGTTTCAAAATATATAAAAACACATTATAAATATTTTACCGACTACAGTCATACTGTGCAAGTTGTCTTCAATCAAACACTTGATTATTCCAATCCAATTGTGCAAAATGATATCGAAAACATTTTACGAAATTTCGAAAGTAGTTCTTATGCAACAAGTTCTGCCTACACGATCTGTTGGCTAAGGGAATATCTTTCTTATATTAACAATCCCAAAATAAATTACTTGATTAAGAATTTAAATATAAGCAGTACCGAAGGATTTTTGTATGGATTAAAAGAGATATTTTTCAAATTTAAGTTAGCATCTACATTTAAAAATGATATATTGTGGAATGAAGAAAGAAATCAGATTCTAGCTTCCAGATGTTTTGTTACTTATGGAAATGTAAGAAATGCAAGCTCCGAAAAGCTTTTTGTAGAAGGAGTACGACAAATAGCAGCTGAGAGTAAATATGATGTTTTCGTTTTCAATCATTGGTTTATGGATTTAAATATAAGCAGTAACGAAGGATTTTTGTATGGATTAAAAGAGATATTTTTCCAATTTAAGTTAGCATCTACATTTAAAAATGATATATTGTGGAATGAAGAAAGAAATCAGATTCTAGCTTCCAGATGTTTTGTTACTTATGGAAATGTAAGAAATGCAAGCTCCGAAAAGCTTTTTGTAGAAGGAGTACGACAAATAGCAGCTGAGAGTAAATATGATGTTTTCGTTTTCAATCATTGGTTTATAATTTATGATCAATATTTGAATATGCCCACGATTTGTTTACAATCCTTGAGTGCCGCAGTCTTAATGATAATATTAGTATTCGTGGTGATAATGTTTGATCTGTCTTGCATCATTTTTGTGGCATTAAATGTAATTTTAATTCTGATTCAAACCATAGGCTACATGAGTTGGTGGAACGTCAACTTAGACCTAATTTCCGTCACAGTATTAGTTATAAGTGCAGGTCTCTGTGTGGATTATTCGGCACATATAGCGTATGCCTATAAGAGTTGTCCACAGAAAGAATCCAACGAAAAAATAAAAGCCTCCTTACATCTAGCAGGATATCCAGTGCTGCAGGGATGCATAACTACTATTTTAGGTTTAATTGTATTGTATTTTGGTCCTTCTTACACCTTCGTTATATTTTTTAAGATTGTATTTTTAATTATTCTATTTTCTGCGTTTAATGGCTTGATCGTGTTGCCAATTATGCTTAGTATTGGTGACTCTATCCACACCATGTTTACTAAGAAAAACAATGAATGATAATAACTATCAGTTTCTAAGACATTACTTCTATTAAACTTAATTGTTTATGGAATTTATGGAAATTATCATGAAATATTATTTACTGAATTTATAAAGAGAAAGCAGTAATATATTTTTATTAGATAAAATATTGTTTTTCCCGAGAATTAATTATTAAAAAGATATCAGCTGCCATCCGGAAATTATGGAAGAATATATACTAACTGAAGCTAATTTTAAAGTAAAAATATGCTGTTGTTATTCTTTTCACTTCCGAAAATAAACAGTTGAATGTATCACGGCTGTTAACTTTACATATCTTGAATTATTCATAATTAAATTCTCTTCTATATCCTTATAAGTTTTAGAAAATATGATTATTATTATTAATGTACTTTATCATATACAATGTTATTATGCAATTTTGATTTATTTGTAATTATGAAATTGATGATGATATATGAATTAATATGAATAAAGTAACGTAAATATTGAGTAATAATAAAATTCACAGTTTACTAATAAATAATTCAAATTATAGAGATAATTTTATAAAGTACTAAATAGAATTAAATTAATTCTGAACTTTCAATATAGCTTACAGGAAATAGCTGCACTTACAAATAAACATAAGTGAAAGCAGAAAATCCATAACGATAAAAATCTGAGTATTAAATTTTCATTTGATATTTTAAAGTTTATATTTAGCTTTTTTTTGAATCTATATAACTAATGTTTTCATTTGAAATGTATTAAGTGAACATCGCTTAAATCGAAAGCTAACAAATTGTTGTCTGAACATATTTTGTTAGCAATTAATGCCAAATGTCAGAATACGCAATAGAGCATTAAAATAAAACTATCTGTCACACAGTTTATCGTATTTTTTCTTATTTATTATTTTCTTGTGTAGCTAAATTATTGGAAGAAAAAACTGATAAATTGCAATCTTCAGAATCATTAAAAAATCTGAAAACAGTAGCTTGTTTATCGAGAATACCATCTTCACTGACATCTCAAATAAAAGATCATTTTTTTATTATATCATTTAAGACAGAAAAAGTTGCAAAAATTTCTAGGTTATTTGATTATCGTAAACACTATATGTATAAATGATCAATGATCAATCAAATACCTTCTGACCTTAAGTTTTCACAATAGTTCGAGAAAGTTTTTGCGATAGCAATAAATTATTTCAATTGTGCTCAGGGCCGACAAGAGAAATTTTCGGGCTCATGACAAGTCTGTTGTCCGGGCCTCACTTTAAAAGTACATCAGTACAAAAATACTTAAAAGTAAATCATTTACCCTAAATTAGAGATAAATTCCAATTGTTTCATGGTAGTACGATTGAAAAAATAAATTTTAACAATATTTTTCTCGATACTTAATTGTCCGATCTTGTAATTTTGGTTCTTTAAATTAATTCTCGTCGTATGCTCTATAAAATTTCTTCACAACTTCGAAATTCTACTCAAACAACCGTTTTTATTTATCTGAATATATTGTACAGTTAGATTGTTTTGGTCAGCAAACTTTTATGAAATAACTGGTGATAGTTTTAAATTGTTATAAAAGACTGAAATTTTATAATTTCAATCATTTATATAACCCTTAATATTTTTAATCCCACTTTATATATACAAATTTTCGAAAATCGCTGATTTAATCCAAGTTTTGATGATACCATAAATCATCCAAAATTTTTTTATGTAACGTATTATCATATAGCATAATTACCATCTTTTATTTGTAACAGCAGAGTAGGTACAGGTAGGCATCGATTAGTGCGAATAATCGGTTCCACGAATTTCTCGCACTAATCGAATTCGCACTATTCGAAGTATTAACTCTATGGAAAATATGGTAATTGGTTCTTGCTTTGTGAGATTCCGGCCATTAGCTAACTTCACGATGAAAGATTGTGTGACCGTTCTTGGACTGCTCTTCGTCCGGTTTTACTAACCGAAAATTAATGGTAATTTGTTAATTGACACTTGTTTGGTTTTACTAACCGAAAATTAACAGTAATTTGTTAATTGACATCAATCTGGTTTTACTAACCGAAAATTAACGGTAATTTGTTAATTGACATCATGGTTTTACTAACCGAAAATTAACGGTAGTTTGTTAATTGACATCATAAATCTTACTAACCGAAAATTAACGGTAATTTGTTAATTGACATCATAAAAGGAGTTTTGTTAGTAAGATTGGTCTATGCTTACAACTCACACTAATCGAATATTTGCTCGGGGGGCTTTGTTAGTAAGACTGGTCTATGCTTACAACTCGCATTAATCGAGTAAGAACTGATTCTTAAAACTCGCACTAATCGAATATTTTCTCGCACTAACCCAAAAACGTTAGAACTAATCGAATCTGTTCTCACGCTAACTGAATAACGGTATCAATTTTTAATAATCGAATCTTTTCTCGCACTAACCGAATAACGGTATCAATTTTTCGAATCTTTTCTCGCACTAACCGAATAACGGTATCAATTTTTTAAGGTTTTCTCGCACTAACCGAAAAACTGTATCAATTTTAAAAGTCGCACTAATCAAATTAGCACTATTCGAAGTCGCACTAATCGAGGCCTACCTGTATAACGTTCTTGTAAACAGCTTCTGATTAAAAAATTTGGAAATGAATGCAAAATCGTGTTCTGTGCTTACATTTTTACATATCGTGCTCCCATACTAAAATAAATTTACTGGTTTTGGGGCAAATAACATGATCTCTCGATCTTGGCCATATTCTGCTATTCTTTTAGAAGTAAAGGACAATATTGACAAAAAAAAACGTACACATATAAACTGAATTCTTATATTAACTTCGAAAATTATCCATTCCTAATTCTTATTTTTATATCTTTACTTAACATTAACCAAATAGATTAAAGAATGAAAAAAAATTATTTAATTACGAAGTTGTTTAAGAAGTTTGGCTTTAGTTGTTTGGAGATGGCACTACACAGTAAGAGGGTCATTCAATAACTTACGAAGATCGACTACAAATCGTCCCCCGATCGACTTGTTGGCCACCCGTAGTCTATATTATATTCAATAATCTAAAAAGTTCAAGTACAGTACATTTAGGATTTCTTTTAATAAATTGAAAAAAAAAATTCATTACCAAATGTTCAAGTACAGTACATTTAGGATTCCTTTTAATAAATTGAAAAAAAATTCATCACCATATGAAAAAAAGTCCGAAATTATGTGATTTTATAGTTTTGATAGTGGAATACAAAAAAAAAAAAAATGTATAAATACGATTAAGATTCAGATCAGTAAAATTTTTTTCCTATAACAATATATTTAAAATTTACTTGCAAGAACTTAAATATAGATAAGTAACAAGTGTTTACGATATTAAAGAACAATTTCAATAAAATAGTTATTTCATTCTAATTATTAATCCTAAAATTCTTTTACACTGCAGTCAAAACTCTTTGGGCACAAGTAGTTACCGGGCTAATTCGTTTCTCATAAAAATAAAAACTTATTTCTCCCCTATACATAATATTAAAAATGATTTCAACATTGAAATTAAGAAAAAGCGTTTAAAACAAAGAGTGATCATTTAATGGAGATTTTAATAATTCATATTGATCTCGTAATTAATTAACATACTTTTAGAAAAAGGATCGTTAGATTAAACACTGATTTTGTAATTAAAAATATACAGTCGCACCTCCATATATCGAAATTGAAGATATCTTAGAAAAATTTCGATATATAGTTTTTAGAAAAAGGATCGTTAGATTAAACACTGATTTTGTAATTAACAATAGGCTATACAGTCGCACCTCCATATATCGAAATTGAAGATATCTTAGAAAAATTTCGATATATAGAAACTTCGTTATATAGAAACCTGAATTTACGCTAATGTAGTATAATAATTAAGTGATATTTTGTCCGTATCACCTTTTTCGCGGCCCTCTGACAGCAGCAATGGTGGTTCACGGTTTGTAAAACTCAAACTTAAATGATTTGAAAAAAGTTTTGGGAAAAAATATACAAATGACCCCGACCACAGCGATGGTGGCTAACAGTTTGTAAAACCCCAACTTAAACATTTAGACTTTACTATATAAGCATCAAGGGAACTTATTCAAATAAATCCAAATATACAGCCAAAATCTAGCCCTTGAATTATAACGGAATAATTTAATGATTAGAAATAATTTGAACTAAAGTTAGCGCCATCTTGTAATTATAATAATAATTAATTTTACTAAATCTACGAGTGGTGCCATCTATTAATTAATAATTGAACTCGAATTTTTAATTAATTTATCTGAAGAAAAAATCTGCTTCGGACCGGGATCGAACCGGGGACCTTTGGGCTAACGTCCCAACGTCCTAACCGCTTGACCACCGAGGCCAACGAGCAGATTGATTCTTCAGACAGTTATATTAATTTAGAAAGACAATGATACCTTTTAGATCGGACTCTAGCCGACAGATCCACACCTGACCGGGCTACATCTAGCCACGGGCCCTCTATGGCACTAGCCAGGTAATTCAAAGACCGGCTCGGTCGTTAAAGCTTAGACTTTACAATATAAGCATCAAGGGAACTTATTCAAATAAATCCAAATATACTAGCCAAAATCTAGCCCTTGAATTACAACGGAATAATTTAATGATTAGAAATAATTTGAACTAAAGTTAGCGCCATCTCGTAATTATAATAATAATTAATTTTACTAAATCTATGAGTGGCGCCATCTATTAATTAATAATTGAACTCGAATTTTTAATTAATTTATCTGAAGAAAAAAATCTGCCTCGACCATGTCACCGTGGTCTAACTGGTTAAGACTGGATCTGTCGGCTAGAGTCCGATCTAAAAGGTATCATTGTCTTTCTAAATTAATATAACTGTCTGAAGAATCAATCTGCTCGTTGGCCTCGGTGGTGAAGCGGTTAGGACGTTGGGACGTTAGCCCAAAGGTCCCCGGTTCGATCCCGGTCCGAAGCAGATTTTTTCTTCAGATAAATTAATTAAACTCATAAAAATGTTTGCATTCATTGAACGACTCAAAAATATTGTCGGGCACATTTTCTGCAAATCGAAATCCTTGGCGAATCGTTTCAAATGTAGCCATTATTTCTTTTTTGGAAGGTCTATTTCATCTGCCTCATTGTTTTTATCTTGATTTTCATTATATTTTATTGAACTTAAAATGTCATCATCTGTTGGATATTCTGCTACGATAATGTCTTATCCGAGTTTAAATATTCATTAAGTGAGATTTTGTCATTTATTGTGCCTGTTGACTGTAACTGGTTCCAACATTCCTCAATGTGTGACAGTACATTAACTTCTTCCACAACAGACTTTTCAGAGAAGCCGGCTTTTATGAAGCAATTCTGTATTGTTATTTCCGCTACGTCATTTTGCCACACTTTTGCTAATTCTGATATACACACTCTGAGATTAATTACATTGTCAATGGGTTGATCGTTTTCAAGTACAAAAATTAGTTTCTTGAGAATCTGTTTTCGATAATGCATTTTAAGATTTTTTATTACGCCTTGATCCATTGGTTGTAATTTTGACGTTGTGTTTGGAGGAAAAAATACCAGGTTCACATTTGTTAATTTTTTTGTTATAGAAGAAGGATGTGCAGGACAGTTGTCTACGAAAAAAACAACTTTTCTCTTCTGTCTTGTCATTTTTTTATCAAAATTAATTAACCACTTCTCAAAAATCTCACTTGTCATCCATGATTTCTTATTGTATTCATAGTCAACTTCTAATGACTTCACTCCTTTAAAACATCTTGGCTGCTTGCTTTTACCTATAAGCAAAATTTTAAGTTTTTCTTTTCCAGACATATTGGCACAAAGGAGGACAGTTATTCGTTCCTTGCTATTTTTACCTCCATAGCATTTATCATCTTTAAAAGTTATTCTTATTTGGTAAACATTTTAAAAAAAGTCCAGTTTCATCCATGTTAAAAACATTATGGTAAACATTTAAGAAAAGTCCAGTTTCATCCATGTTAAAAACATTATCAGGCTGATAGTCCTTATTTTTACTTCCATAGCATTTATCATCTTTAAAAGTTAGAATCTTATTTGGTAAACAAAGGTCCACTTTCATCCATGTTAAAAACATTATAAGGCTGATACTCCTATTCCAGTTTCATCTATGTTAAAAAACATTATCAGGCTGATACTCCTTAAAATTGGTTTTGAAATTGTAGTTTTCAACTGGCTACAATCTGTCTCAGATACGCATCCATTTTCTCCAGAAATAACTTTTTCTTTGATTCTTGAACTCCTCATGTCCTAAATTCTGTGCATATTCCATTGCCTTTTACTTTATGAGTGGTCCTGAGACAGGGATGTTTCTATCTCTCACCATCTTCAGTCATTTCAACACTGCTTCGTCCAGGTCATAGTACTTACATGTCCTTAATCGTTTTCTGTCAGCTTCTGCAAACTTCATGACTTATTAAAACAGATTCCTGATTCTTTAGTATTGTTGACACTGTACACTTTGTGGAATCCCGAATTTCTGTTAAACACTGTTTCGTCCACGTCATCGTACTTACATGTCCTTAATCGTTTTCTGTCAGCTCCTGCAACTTCCCACTTTTTCCGCGACACTCGACGATGACACTCTTATATGGTAAACGTTTTAGTAGAGCTGAACAAAGACTAACTAAAATATCTCAGTTCAGTTTTGGTTTTAAGCCAATTAACACAAATAACATATAAAACTGAAACAAGCCCTAGAACTTTATACCAACCCCCTCTACTGTACAAATCGACACATCCATTTTGTTTATTTGTCGGCTTTTTCTAGCCAGACCCAATCTAGACTCCTTACCTTATCCTTTTCCCTTGCCTCTGAAATTAAAAATTTCGATATATAGAAACAAATTTCAATGGAAATTTCACGAGACTAACAAAAAACTTTGATATACAGAGAACTTCGATATATAGAAGTTCAGTATATGGAGGTCCGACTGTATATTTATAATTTGTTCATTTATTGTAAAAAATAATATGCAACTTTACGAAATAAATGCAACTGAAATATATAGTAAACAATTTTTGAAACTACTGTTAAGATTACCCAAAAAACTGAAGCAGCTCTCATTGATCCAGAAAGAAACAAATCGCAGATCTCAAGTATTTGAGATTCTCCTGTGGCTCATAGTGACATGAAGTTTGGCCATCCCTGGCCTATATATTAACAGGAGATATGAACTGATCCAGAAAGAAACAAATCGCAGCTCTCAAGTATTTGAGATTCTCCTATGGCTCATAGTGACATGAAGTTTGGCCATCCCTGGCCTATATATTAACAGGAGATATGAGATATAATGTGACTATCATAATATGATGCACAATGTACACTTACATCATAAATTATAATAAACAAATTTGCTCACTGTACTGGTAAATTTTAACCCTTTCCGCTCCTCAAAAATATTTTTTTTAACGGTCTACCGCTCCAGCGAGCCCAATGTCATCAACCATTACTGTGATAATACTACTACTATGTAAAATTAAAACCATATTGTATATTAAATTATAAACAAATTTTTAAAATATTTTTATATAAAGTCAAATTTATCTAATAAATACTAATACTAAATTTATCTAAAATAAAATGCAAATTTATCTAAGTATCTTAGTTTGTACTGCCTGTAGTAGATGGATAAATTAAAAATCAGTGAGGATACAAAAAACATCTTATTAGGACAGTAGTTTATTATAAATTTTAATATCAAGAATTAATTACTGATACTAAAATTAACTATTACTATAACAATGTCATCAACCATTACTGTGATAATACTACTACTATGTAAAATTAAAACCATATTGTATATTAAATTATAAACAAATTTTTAAAATATTTTTATATAAAGTCAAATTTATCTAATAAATACTAATACTAAATTTATCTAAAATAAAATGCAAATTTATCTAAGTATCTTAGTTTGTACTGCCTGTAGTAGATGGATAAATTAAAAATCAGTGAGGATACAAAAAACATCTTATTAGGAAAGTAGTTTATTTTTAGCATCAGATTAAGTATATTTGTTCAGGAATAATATAAAATTAAATTTAATTAAAGGACATTGAAAAACATAAATTAAGATATAAAATCTATGACAAAGTTTATAATTTTTTATTTATAAATTCTATAATTAAAAAACAAAAAAGTTTATTTGATGAAAGTTATTTTGAAATATTATAATCAGAAATCAAACTGGAATTTGATAACTGATCATTTATTTAGTTCAGATGGCCAAATTTTAATTTAAAATTTAAAGAATTATACTATTATCGATAACTCTACAAAAATCATTAACAATCTAGTGGACCAATTTTTTTGGTATATACTTAATCAATAAAAGTACTATACTGCAGTGATTAAATATTAGTTAGAGTACAAGCAGGTATTAATTTTTGGTATATATTTTTTAAATTTTACATGTACAGGTAATCCTTGACTTACAATCAAATTCTAAATCAAGGAATCAACCAACTCATACTCATGACTGATGTAATCAGTAAATTCTGTGATTGGCCAATGCAATTCCATGGGTTTGAGTTCCTGACCCAATGGTCTGGTTTATGGAAAGTATACTTTTTTGTATCTGGTTGTTGTAGTTTTATATTCCTTATATTTATTAAAATAATATATAGTATCCTAGTAAACATTAGTAATGAAACTTACAACTTACAACTATTGACTTGCAGAGAGAGTTCAAAACTGAACTCTCATCACAAATAAAGGGACTACTTGTACTCAAATTAGGAAAATTAAGATATACAGGTAATTTCCAACCTTATGAATTAGTTTATTCATGAAAGTATTCATAAAAAATTCTTAAACCAATAATCAATTTTCTTATAGACAATGTTAAATACAAGTTCCATTTTCAATAATGAAATCTGATCAACAAAACCAATAGTTTATGATGAAACAATGATTTATTTATCTAAATAAATGAAAACATGGTCTTTAAATCAAACAAATTATTATAATAAAGAAATTATTTATGTCATATAAATGTTAGAGAATTTTCATTCTTCGTTATTATTGATAAATAAGCTGATGAATTTAATACAGATGAACTACTGCTCTTAAGCACAATCTTGTAATTATTTATATAATGTGCCAATAAAATCATATTGCCAGAGGACATGCTACTTCTTGGTTCAACATTTTGATTTTTCTGATTTTATAAAAGATTTTCTGCTATAAAACAAGTTGTATTATATTATATGATTACATATGTTATTTGAAATGCATATTTATGAATGTTTAGTATTTATATATTACAGTTAATGCTTATATTTTTGATTTTTTATATTTAATATTAGAAAAAACTAACCCAAGAACTTGAAAAGAGGAACTTATAAATCAAGAACTTATCTGCAAATAAATCCAATATTTGAAACATAATAAAATCAAATACTGTATTATAAAAACTTACTATTTTGTGAATGAATTTAATATTTTTAATTTACAAGGGGATCTAGTTAACTGTGACTCACCAATTTGGATGAAATTTTGCAGGATAGTAGAACAGTCCATGTGTTGATTCATCTTATCACTTACACTGAATATTTACATGATTTATGAATTTATTAAAAATCAGAAAAGACTAGCTGTAAATCTAACAGAAAAATAATGCCAGTTTAAGATTAAAAAAAAAATAAGACTAAAAATCTGAATGTTTTACAATGTTTCATTCTTGAAATATTTTGTGGATGCATATAAACAAAGTGAATACATAAAACTTTTTTAATAAAAGAAATGACTAATTACAAATCATCAATTATTTTTTCAGTTTTCAGCTTAGCTTAACTGATGCAAATTACAGGCAACTGATGCATTTATTAATTGTCGAATTAATTATAAATTAATATAATTATAAAGTATTTTTTATTATTGGATATTGTAACTAGATTTAGTAATTTAGTTTAAATTATTGATCAGACTTACAAAAAAACAATTTTTCTGAATAATGAATAATTAGAAAAAAATATCTGATCTAGATAAATATAAAATATATAATTGATTGTTTTATGTTCTGGCTTTTATCAATATATAATTACTATAAAAATAATCATAATTATTGCATTTTTATACAAATAATAGTAGTAATTCAAATGCTGAACCAAATTTTGTAATTGTTTTATTTAATTAAATATTTATAAATTTCCTGTTAAAAGTGCTTGAAAATGAATATAGTTTATACAATAAAATCATAAGATTAATCATTATATATAATTATATTACATAGTTTTCTTAACTTATAATAAAAGAAATTCACAGGATCTAAGAAACAAAACTGTAAGATTAAGTACTTTATTATATTTAAGCATTTCATAATGAAGTTTGCATGTTTGAATATTTTCGATAATCACCTTTGAAAATGACTAATTTTTTGTGAATAAATGTATTCACAAATTTTGCATATTTTATAAATTACAATTCAAGTTTTAAGATTTTTATTTGTAATTTTCTAAATTGTTTTTGATACTATCAAAGAAATTTAAATTTCAACAAAATTCTGGTTTTTTTTAATTATTAATCAAAAATTTTTCATATTTCATCAAATTTTTAAGAAATCTCTCTGATAACTTTTTAAATATTTTTTATACAGTTCATTTATATAATTAGAAAATAACAATCCTTCTCATTCTAAATAATCAAATTAAATTTTCATAAATTATAAAAATTAATTATATTGCTTATATTGCTAATTTCATTTTAATCTATAAATGTGTTTTAATTATATTATTGATATTTAGCTTATATGACTATAATTTATAAAATAGAATTAGTAAAGATAAGAAATATGCAAATACTTCATAAGTCTATATGCTATTCATTTATTGAAAGTTGTAATAGTTTCATAAAATTTTCTTAAAAACATTAACTGCTTTTAATTACTTTTATCATTATTTGATCATAAATTTGTTTTACTTAGTTATTTCTTCTTGAATATATAATTCAATAGGAGGAAAGCACTATTTTGTTATTCTATCATCTTTGTTCTCTTAAATAATAATGCTTTCTTTATTGTTAATTCATTATTTGTTGATCAAAATATTTTATGCCTTCCATTCAACATATAACCAATAAATGCCTTTCAAAATGACTATTAGCTTTATTGTATCCAGCAGTTTACTTAAATAATATTAGTGTTTGACATCAGTTGATATATATCTGTATGCTTTTTCAAATAATTTTTTGTCAAAAAATTATTTGAAAAACACTATCATCATATTGCATTTAACCATATTAGGAGATGAATAAATATAAATAAAATTAATCTATTTGCTAATATATAAATGAAAAAGCTTCTATTGATATCAATTTAATTCTTAATGATTTTCTTTTATTTGCACTAATTTATATATATATTTCTCTTTCAATATATCAAATACCATTTAATGCCCACATTCATTTCCACTACCTGCAACGTGACTTATCTAACTAAAATTATTCTTGAAAATAATGTTTTATTTTAGAAATTTAAATAATAGTTGTGTTTAACTTAAATTTTTAAATACATTCAGATAATATAATTTTTTTATTACCTGAAATGCATTTAAAAATTTTAAATCAAAGATAAAAAAATTATCACATTGCCATAATATCAATATATAAATATATTAGATAATGAAAATGAATGCAAGAACAAATTAAAAATGATCTGTTGTGAAGTTGATGAAGTGTTAAAAAAAATGAATTTTTCTCCCTAAAATGCAGCAAATGAAATTTTCTTCAGAGAATAAAGTAATTAACACAATGGTGTTGAAAATTTAATCCTTTTTGTTATTCTGCTGAAAAAAATAAACAAATTATGTAGGATTCCAAATTACTAAAACAATCCTATTACCCTTGCAAAATTGCAAATGAAATAAAACAATTCCTTTTGTTTTTCCACTGAAAAAATTGGTAAGACCTAAAATTATATAGTATTTTAGATTACTTTATTAAAACATTCTTATTATTCTTGCAAAATTGCAAATAAAACATCCAACAAATTTTGTTAAAAAATTTGTTACTTTATATAAAATCTGAATGGAAATATGAAAATAGAATATCAACAAAATATAAATTTCAATAAGATATAATTTGCAAATTTTTTAATGACATTTCCATTATATAGTGACAATTTATTTTCTTTCTAACAACTAATTATTGATAAATCAAAAACAAAATATTTACACTAATATAGCATTTGTCAAAAAAAATTTAGTTACTCAAAACAATCATCTAAGAGTTGTATTGCAAGGGAGTAAGTTGTAACTTCTTTTTAAATACTAAATTGCATCTTATTTCTATTCATATTTTATTAAGAAAAACTGCATTTTATCTGATTATATTTTTCGATTATAATGTTTTAAATGACTTTATGGGAAAGTATTTGGAAAAACTTGAATACTGAAAATATCAAATAATTGAGAATTTATATTCCCAATTTTCTCCAAAAGGATTAGATACCTTGAAATATAATTTTAACATTCTTTAGATGATATCAAATATATGTGAAAGTACTTAATCATATAACTTATTTACTTGGTCTTGTGAATTATTTTTATTGAGTTAAGATATTTTAAACTTCAGGATCAAGTATTAAATAAATTTTTAATTATTAAATGTAATGTTAAAGGTGAATGCCAATTGTTAGTTTGTAAGAATTAGATATAGCTTACCTTCCTTTGTCTGAGCATTTGTTATCTGAAGATCAAAATCAGCACTTTTTCCAATTTTCTTTTGTTGCATGATAGATTTTTTCAGATCAGCAACAGATATATGTAGCCCATCAAAAGTTACAGTATCAAAGTCCAAGCTACTCTTGAATTTATAATGGACAGACATCTTTATAACTTCTTTTTAAATACTAAATTGCATCTTATTTCTATTCATATTTTATTAAGAAAAACTGCATTTTATCTGATTATATTTTTCGATTATAATGTTTTAAACGACTTTATGGGAAAGTATTTGGGAAAACTTGAATTTTTGTATACGAACAATGTAATTGATATATAGTTTGGAAATTACAATTTACACGAACTTACATATATCAAAAGTACAAAATATATCTTTGATAATATGCTAAGATAGTAATGAATATCAGTTTCACTATGAAAAATATTGAAAACTTTTTATTGAAAAAATTACAACTAATTATACAATTTTGAAGTATATAAATACTGCATATTTTCTATATTTTATTTGAAGTCACTTATAATAAGAATGCAAACCTGAAAACAAAAAAGAAAAACAACAAAAATTAGAAATTTTCCAAATTATAAATTTAAAATGTTATGTAAAATTTTACAAATTAAAAGTGATAATAATCAAATTTTTATAGCACATTTGTTTAACAGAACATAATTCATAATATAGCAATTAAAAAAAATAAATATGAAATAGATTGGCATTAAAAACTAGTCATCTATTATTGGAATTTAAACTGAAAATCTTTTATATATAATCTATATCTAACAATCAGTTATCATATTATGCTATATTCAAACAAAAAAAAAATATTAATATTACTTAAAGCTTCAATGGCAAATGGATGACACTCATTTTTTCCAATAATCTTTAATTTATCAAAAAACTGTTTTCAAAATCAAAATTTATTTATTCCAAATAAATATTGTCATTTTTTATTAAAAAGTCACTTCCCTTCAACTGAAACTTTAGTTTGTGAAATTATTGCTTTTTAAAGTATAAATAGAGATATTAAAAAGTATAGACATTAAATTTGCAAATATAACATTAGAAATTTTGAAACTTATTCAATTCTAAAACAATCGTTTATTTAACCTAAAAATTCAAAAAAAAAAGAAAAGAAAACACGAGTACAAATTATCTTTGAAATGAAATTAAATGACTATAAATGTTCATTAAAGATTAATTATTAACATATCTGTCTAACTATATATGTCACATTTTAATACTCAATCAATTTTTAGCCTATTTGTTGCTAAATATTTTGCATAAGTGGATCATTCAAACATAAGTCACTACACTACATAAGTCAAAACATATACAGTTCTAGTGTGTCACAATGATGTATCACTAAAAATAGTTATATTAAAGAATAAGTACATGGTAAGGCAACTACTTAGCATCTTGGAAGATCTGGATTCAATCGAGTCCCAAACCTATAGTTTTTCTAGAAGGGGCCATGTTTGGACCTGGCTTGTTATCTAAAAATAATCTTAAGTAAGTATGGTTCTTTGAATTTTGGATATACAGGTAGGCCTCGATTAGTCTGAGTTCGAATAATGCGATTTTGATTAATGCAACTTATAAAATTGATACCGTTTTTCAGTTAGTGTGAGCAAATATTCAATTAATGCGAGTTGTAAGCAATGAACTAGTCTTACTAACAAAGCTCCGCCTCCTTTTATGATGTCCATTAACAAATAGTCTTATTAACAAAGATCCATCTCCTTTTATGATGTCAATTAACAAATGTCTTACTAACAAATGTCCGTCCCCTTTTATGATGTCAATTAACAAACAGTTACTGCGAGCAAATATTCGATTAATGCGAGTTGTAAGCATAGACCAGTCTTTACGAGCAAATATTCGATTAATGCGAGTTGTAAGCATAGACCAGTCTTAGTAATAAGGGTCCATTCTCTTTTATGATGTCAATTAACAAATTAATGTTAATTTTCGGTTAGTAATGCACCTCCTTTTATGATGTCAATTAACAAATTACTGTTAATTTTCAGTTGGCCTCCTTTTATGATGTTAATTAACAAATTACCGTTAATTTTCGGTTAGAATTAATGCGAGTTGTAAGCATAGACCAGTCTTACTAACAAATGTCCGTCCCTTTAATGATGTCAATTAACAAATTAATGTTAATTTTCGGTTAGTAAAACCGAACGAGGAGCTTTTTATGATGTCAATTAACAAATTAATGTTAATTTTCAGTTAGTAAAACTGGACAAGGAGCAGTCCAAGAACAGTCACTTGGCTTGATTAGTAAAACCGGATGAGGAGCAGTCCAAGAACAGTCACTTGGCTTTGGGACAAGGAGCAGTCCAAGAACAGTCACTTGGCTTTGAAGGGGTGAAGATGAGGAGCAGTCCAAGAACGGGTCACACGATTTTGAAGGGATGAAACATCAGAAAGATGGGCTTTTTGCCCACACGAAGGGTGAAACATCAGAAAGATGGGCTTTTTTCCGTTAACTGTTTAACATGGACGAGGAGCAGTCCAAGAACAGTCACACGATTTTGAAGGGGTGAAACACAAGGAGCAGTCCAAGAACGATCACACGATTTTGAAGGGGTGAAACATCATGGAGAAAGAGCAGTCCAAGAACAGTCACTTGGCTTTGAAGAGGTGAAACATCAGAGGAGCAGTCCAAGAACAGTCACTTGACTTCTGAAGGGGTGAAACATCAGAAAGGTCCAAGAACAGTCACTTGGCTTTGAAGGGGTGAAACATCAGAAAGATACCACAACGGTCACACGATTTTGAAGGGGTGAAACATCAGAAAGATGGGTTTTTTGTCACACGATTTTGAAGGGGTGAAACATCAGAAAGATGGGCTTTTTGCATAACAAATTTTCGGTTAGTAAAACCGAACGAGGAGCAGTCCAAGAACGGTCACGGCTTTGAAGGGATGAAACATCAGAAAGATGGGCTTTTTGCTGTTAAAGATTTTGAAGGGGTGAAACATCAGAAAGATGGGCTTTTTCTGTTAACTGTGCTTTGAAGGGGTGAAACATCAGAAAGATGGGCTTTTTGCCATTAAATGTTTAACATTACTGTACTTTTGAAGGGGTGAAACATCAGAAAGATGGGCTTTTTGCCATTAACTGTTTTGAAGGGGTGAAACATCAGAAAGATGGACTTTTTCCGTTAACTGTTTGATTAGTAAAACCGGATGAGGAGCAGTCCAAGAACAGTCACTTGGCTTTGAGAAGCATCAGAAAGATGGGCTTTTTGCCGTTAACTGTTTAACATTACTAGGTGAAATATCAGAAAGATGGGCTTTTTGCCATTAACTGTTTAACATTACTGTACTATATTTAGACTTTGATATCGTATACGTACAATATAGTACAGAATTTTCTCTTTTAAAAAGTATCAAAATAAATAAAAGGAAAAACACTTTTGACGACAAAACAGGAAACGAAAAAAGAAGAGGTTAGTGATTACACTAGAGCAAAAAATGGATGTGATTAAGCGACATAAAAGCAGTGCTCCACTTCCGCTTTCGATTTGCTCTTTTGGTTTCGATTTGGC